>JAVTVY010012646.1:0-56975 GCA_036873755.1 Hanleya hanleyi
TTTCTGAAATGAAGACTTCTGATTGGACAAGAATACATCTAACGGACAGGAACGAATATGACAGATGCAAATGGTGGCCTCGGATTGGACAAGAGTCTTCTTGAATTGTAACACCAAGTGGATAGTGGAGATAATGACCAATGTTGCGTTCTTCGTGGTTAAACTGACCACCACCTCCATCGGATGAAAGTATTCACCCACGCACTGATAGATACTCAGAATGCGCAAACAACTATCTGAGGATATGTTGCCTCAACGGTATCCTGGCCTGCCCGACGATGATTAGAATAAACGGTTCAGATGGCACTTTCTGAAATGGAGACTTCTGATTGGACAAGAATACATCTAACGGACAGGAACGAATATGAAACATGCAAATGGTGGCCTCTGATTGGATAAGAATCTTCTTGAATTGTAAATATACCCAACGCGGCTCCCCCAGCGTGGGTATGATGTAACATTGGGGAGAATAAACTATATGAAAAAAACTTCTTGTTGTTGTTGTTGTTCTCTCATGTGTCATCCTTGTTGTTGTTGCTGTTGTTGTTCTCTCTCTGGTCTATATCATGGCGTTATGTTAGAGTGTTAAGGTGTAACGACGGGCGTTGACGGGCATCACTGCATTTCGAAGAATTAGTGACAATTCCATGGAATATCAGAGCTTCTGAGCTATTTCACCAGGGCGTTGAAGCATTAAGAATGGTGTTGGTGGGCGTTGCTACATGCGCGCGCGCGCGCTGCGGGGCGCTGGGGCGGGCCAGGCCAGTGGAAAACACCCCGGCGGTTGAACATTGGAACTCTTGTGGGTTTGGAGGATGAACATACGGACGTCTAAGGGGAAAAATTGGAACTCTTCTATGTTTGGAGGTAGTTTTTAGTGAAACCCCGGAAGTGACGTCACAACCCACGTGACCTGCGTATATACTCCTGTAAAATAGAGCCGATTTTATTTCTTTGGAGGGGCAAGGTCAATAGGACTTGCGCTTTTTATACTACTAAACTGTGAAGTAGATTACATCTTACATAGGCCTTAAGGCCGTGATATGCATATGAAGTATTCTGGGGCATGGTCAGTACTTCCCAATTTTCCCTTCGTCTACTACTCGCCGATTTTTTTTTTTCTTTTGATTTTGTTTTTATTATTATTATTATTTATTTATTATTTTTTATCCAACCCAAAGATAATATATGCCACCCTACGCTACGTAACTGTTGCTAAAACCATATAAGGGGGTTCCCGGTAAATTTGAACAAATGATGACGTCATGACCGAAATATCAACAACGCAGTTTCCACCGAGGCCGTGTCTTGGCCAAAACCGATAATGTCGGTGTGAATTTCAATGGATGTAGGCGAAATAAACGTAAGCTATACTTCTATCACACACAAGCTCATGTTGGCCGCTCTCAAATTTTCGTACAGGCCTTAGGGTGCACTCCAGAGATTTATTCATTCGGCACGGAATAGACTATGGGTCCGTTTTTCGACCACCAGTTGTCGTAAAACCTTCAACCCAAATCACTGATATGTATATATTTTCTGAAAGAGCACGATGAAACTATTATTTTAAGATATACCACTGCTATGTTATAGGAAATTTAAACTCGAACATTCTTCTCCATGCTTGCTTCATTTTTCCTAGAAAACCCCTTAAAAATGTCGAAAATGGTCAAATTCGGCTCAATTTCCAGAAAAATCTGTAAGAGCGATTTTAATTAAACTTCTTACACACGTTCCCTGGTCCGGTCTCAACTTAAAAAGGCAAAGAAAAGTGGGTGTCAACCTAACCGTTTTTTGTCAGATTTTCTTCCCGTAAATGAGTCCCGATTTTTAGGCACACCCAAGGGGCATAACTGAGGCAGGACAAACTTTACTCCATGATGCCGATCAGCGTGTAGACGAAGCCAGCCCTCGATTTGTACGTACTCGTTTGCAGCGTTGATAATGCTGAATAGGATGGCATTATAGATATAAGCTATTAAGGAGACAAGAAGAATTATGATGTAGCAGAACAAGCGCAGTCTATCGTATTATGAAATTAGAGAGGGGCCATTACTACGAAACTGTGGAGGGCAACCTTAAGGGGCAGGATGTTTTTCACGAAATTAATTATTCACATTTGTCGTAATCGCAGAGTGTTTGCGAGTATGGCGGTATACAACACTTGCCAGTTATACATAGTATTGTGGGAAATCCGACCGATAATTTTCCCCCTACCCCATCTTTGTTTTGATTACTTTTGCCAATTCTAGCAGGATTTTCGAGAACAAAACTCTAAATTAACCTATTTCTTCTTAATAATGTGCATCCATTCGGCAATATGAAGGCCGTGGTTGCTTTCCCGCTTTCCAATGATAGCAGAAACACGGGAAAATGCAAATAAGAGATGAAACCAAGTCAAATTATTGATCATTTTCCACTGAATTTCCTCCCAGAAACATGGGAAATACTTCAGAAACTTCAGAAATAATTCGTGAAACCATAATAACATACATCTATTCCATCCTTATGGACTGTAAATGGGTTCTCTTGTAAAGAAAATTTACACTGGCAAATTGATATCATCTTGATATGACCTAGTTCTGCCAGAATATCTACCGAAATCTCATTCCAGGGGGAGATAACTCCTGTATGAAATACAGTATACAATAACCTCAATAGTATACTAATTGACACACTGTGGATTATTTTAATCGAACTCCTGGTCTTCTTTCCACCTGCTTCCGAAAATAGCGTTTCAGGTGTAACTTGGCAGTCAAAATTAAACAATCTGGCGTAATGACACATTTCCGCTCCGTAACGGACTCTACATTAAGATAATGCATAGACTCCACTATCATGCCTTAAAGGGTGCACTCCAGAGATTTATTCATTCGGCACGGAATAGACTATGGGTCCGTTTTTCGACCACCAGTTGTCGTAAAACCTTCAACCCAAATCACTGATATGTATATATTTTCTGAAAGAGCACGATGAAACTATTATTTTAAGATATACCACTGCTATGTTATAGGAAATTTAAACTCGAACATTCTTCTCCATGCTTGCTTCATTTTTCCTAGAAAACCCCTTAAAAATGTTGAAAAATGGTCAAATTCGGCTCAATTTCCAGAAAAATCTGTAAGAGCGATTTTAATTAAACTTCTTACACACGTTCCCTGGTCCGGTCTCAACTTAAAAAGGCAAACAAAAGTGGGTGTCAACCTAACCGTTTTTTGTCAGATTTTCTTCCCGTAAATGAGTCCCGATTTTTAGGCACACCCAAGGGGCATAACTGAGGCAGGACAAACTTTACTCCATGATGCCGATCAGCGTGTAGACGAAGCCAGCCCTCGATTTGTACGTACTCGTTTGCAGCGTTGATAATGCTGAATAGGATGGCATTATAGATATAAGCTATTAAGGAGACAAGAAGAATTATGATGTAGCAGAACAAGCGCAGTCTATCGTATTATGAAATTAGAGAGGGGCCATTACTACGAAACTGTGGAGGGCAACCTTATTGCGAGAACTTGTGCGAGACGTGTGCACGAAAACTACGTGCGAAATCAAGCCTATTTTCTCATCGCATGGGCGGAAACAACTGCCGATATTCTATTCTGTGAAAGCTGGATGTGATGAAAACGCACTGAGTCACACGTGCACTCGCAACAATTCGCAACAGTGTAATGAAATGTGTTCATTTTTTAGGCGCTCATTTTCTACGACCTATACAGCCAACGTGGTTTATTAATATGCACACACATATCTTTTTCTTATAGTTCATTGGCTGAACACCCTCTGTTTTACCACACCCACCCCACGTGGGTGTATGGGAGGGAGAAATTGATCTACCGTCACACCCCAGAAACAGAAAACCGCTGGAGTGTCGACACCATAACACCAGGCAGAGCCAGGAAACATGTGTGTGTGCCGTTGGCCGAAATCATTAGCTTGATAGTTTAGTGCGTTCATTTCATTCATGTGGTAAACTGAAGACCGAATTTATACCGATGGAAATATCTGTGAATTTCGAAAAAATCCGTGACAAGCCAAGAAACAGAAAACCGCTGGGATGTCGACACCAAACCAGGGAGCATGTGTGTGCCGCTGACCAAAATCATTAGCTTCATAGTTTAGTGCGTTCATTTCATCCATGTGGTATACTGAACACCGGATTTACCGATGGAAATATCTGTGAATTTCGAAAAAATATATATGGAATGAGATTCGTGGTGATACCCATATTTTTTTAGGATACGAATGTATCGTGATGAAGGCTTCATGGTGTGTTATACCCACCTAGGAAAAAAAACAGCCCCCAGATATGCATCAAACGTCCGGGAGTATGGAATATAGGTATACATCTGGACTAAACTCTTTTATCAGGTAAGCTAGACTTTAGTACTATACTTGCGTTGAAACCCATGCAGACAACCTATTCAAATTTCAATGCATTGGCAACATAGCGTCGCACGAAATATACGCGCCCCTGTTGACCAGGATTTTTTTATACTCCCACAACAACAGACAATTTGAAGACAATTTTCTAGCGGGGTGTTTTCTTGAACATAATTGCTGTAATATACTGTTCTTTTTGTGGACGCTAAATATAGGGGAGAAAATGGCAACATTGTGACCAAACCATAACAGTTGACAGCTGTAAAAATAGATACCGTGGCATAAAATGAGAGAGAGAGAGCATTTCAATCTGCCAATTTTCGAGATGAAAATTTTTTCTTGACGAAATAGAAATGAACGCGAATCTATATTCTACAAAACATTTTTTCTTGACGAAATAGAAATGAACGCGAATCTATATTCTACAAAACACTAGAAAATATTAGCGTAGGTGAATTTTTTTAGACTCATTTTAGACTGTTTTGTGCTTTCATCGAAAGTGAAAACACATCTCGAAAAGTGTGTAGCAGTGTCGATATAAATCTTCAGCCTAGATGTAAAAATAGATACCGTGGCATAAATTAGAGAGAGCATTTCAGTACACCTCAAAAAAATGAAACCTGGACGGGTATCCTTCATCTCGAGGGGTCGCAAGTTCGATTCTTGCTTTCATTATGTGAGTATGTGTTGGACATGTGATCTTTAAATTTTATTATCACCAGACTAGCTTGAATGTTTTATGAACGCTAAATGTAGGGAGGGGGAAAAATGGCAACATTGTGGCCTAACCATAACAGTTGACAGCTGGAAAAGATGTAAAAATAGATAAAAATTAGATAGAGCAGCTCAATACACCTAAACGGTATAGTTCAACCCCACCCCCTCCCCTAAGCTTCACTTGGATACCTCACTCGACCCCATCGGACCATTTTATCTAGGGACTACTTTTTCTCCGCGGAAGGTTTTTCCCGCGACCGATTCACCGCCAGACATGACCGCGGATGAATACATCTTTCACAGCCGCCATCTTAAACCCACCACCCACCTCCCACCCCCACAGCCGCCATCTTAAACCCACCACCCACCTCCCACCACCACAGCACAGCCGCCATCTTAAACCCACCACCCACCTCCCACCACCACAGCCGCCATCTTAAACCCACCACCCACCTCCCACCACCACAGCCGCCATCTTAAACCCACCACCCACCTCCCACCACCACAGCCGTCATCTTAAACCCACCACCCACCTCCCACCACCACAGCCGCCATCTTAAACCCACCACCCACCTCCCACCACCACACATGACCCCATGTGACACAATACTCGCTTCTGATTGGCTGTCGCGTGTGACCCCCTCCCGTGACCTCCCTAATATGCAAATTTCCGGGGTCAATGGGACACTATTTACCCTTTGTATACTACTCACGTCACACCCAACACTGTTTTTCATGCAGAACATCTATAGGTTTAGTTACTGCAACGGATACAATCCCTCCCTAACTCGCCAAATTGTTTTCATTTCCTATACATGACCTTTTCATAAAATGGTAATTGGTGTCCATAATCCCTTAAATGTACACTTGTGTATATTATTTTCATGGTGATATATTGGCTGCTCATATTTAACGATGTGAAATCACGGAGGAAATTGCGGAGGAACTGAAAAGATTGGGAGGAAAATAGTTGTCATAATTCTACTCTGTGGCAAGATTGACATCGGTATTCCTGGCAATTTAATGCAACCAGCCCCCTTAATAAAATCAAACGGAGTAATTCCAGTCAATGAACAGTTAGTATAAATTTGAAGGTGATGTGATCAATTTGGCAAATCTGGAAATATTTCCCTTGTCGTGTAGCTGTATAACGCCGAGAATGGAGAGGGTTACATGTGGTGCGGTGATAATTCTCTGTATGATTATTGCCACGGCTGTGAGTATGCCTAACTAATAGTATTCTTATTTTTTATATAAATGTTAACCACATAAGCCTGTAAAAGTATGCTTTCGCTAGAATTTTTTAGCATATTAATGTTCAAAACTGTTCAGACATGTCCTCAATATGTATTGAAAATGCTGTAAAGGGTGTAAATTCACTCAAGCGAAGCTAAACCTCGCGTTTGCAATTGGCCGGTCTTACAGTATGTCCTACGTTAGTCAATTCCAAAACCGACTTTTAAGAAATTTGTCATTATTTTTTGTACAATATAAAAAAATGGATATCAAATACCTTGCTGGAATTACATCAGTTTTTGCAGCTATTCCACTAAGGTTGGAATCATAATGTTTTTGAAACTTTGTCGAGCACGTTTACACTGGCGCTCTTGTTTCAACACGCAACAGTTGGTGGATATCACAGGCCCGCAAAATTAGAGTGACTGAGTGCGTGAATAGGGTTTAACGTCGCTTTCAACATTTTCCCAGCTATATCACGACGGGGAAGGGAAGGGAGGGGAGGGGGAGGGGCAGGGGTACCTACTTGTAACAGAGCAGATCTAATGCTGCCATTTTATAGTGCTGTTCCACTGAAGTATCATGCCGTAGGCAGACATGACACCCCACTCAGTCACATTATACTGACACCGAGCGAACCAGTCCTTGTTCTATCCTCTTAATGCTGAGCGTAAGCGAGGGAGCAACAAGTTCCATATTTCAAGTCTTAGGTATGACCCGGCCTGGGATCGAACCCAGTACCTACCGCTTACGAGGCCGACGCTCTAACCATTAGACCACTGCAGTGCGGTCACGCAAAATTAGAGTTTTGGGGGGTGTGGACGGTGGTATTACGGTGAAGTGTCGAAATATGGGGTCTCTAAATACAACCCCATGCTTTGTATAAATCCACATCAAGGTGAGAAACAGACTTTGGGTGAATCGAGAAATAAACGGTTTATCGCCAAACGAAATACATCAGCATATTCTACAAGTATCACTTTATATATTTCCGTCGTCAAATTAGTAAATTTGTGCAATTTTTTACCTTTGCCGGGCGATTCAAAATCCAACCAGACTGTCCATCCATCCGATTATGGCGGGCTTCGTTCTCAATGCTGATTGGTCAATCGCGAGAGCTGATCATTGCGTGACCACTCTTGCTGGAGGCGTGTCGCGACTGACCAATCAGAATTGAGAACGAAGCCCGCCATAATCTAACTGTTCCTAGATAGACGGACAGTCTGGTTGGATTTTGAATCGCCCGGCAAAGGTGAAAAATTGCACAAATTTACTAATTTGACGACGGAAATATATAAAGTGATACTTGTAGAATATGCTGATGTATTTTGTTTGGCGGTAAACCGTTTATTTCTCGATTCACCCAAAGTCCGTTTCTCACCTTAATGTGGATTAATATAAAGCATGGGTTTATATATAGAGACCCCATATTTCGACACTTCACCGTAATACCACCGTCTACACCCCCAAAACTCTTGTTTTGCAGTGCATTGTAGAATTCATTTTGATGAAATTGACCACAATATCTAAATAGGCGCATATGTGCATGTCGACGTGGCGGTCCTGATTGGCCATCGTTTGACATAGCCGCGGTTGCCTAGCAATTTCATCGTCTCAAAGATGATGGCTTTCCTGGGATCGATATCCCCTTGTCGATGGGACTGTGTGTCAGGTAGTAGCGCAGTAAGGGGTGACAAGCAGGATCTCCTCACCGTACACACTCCCGATCAGCATACGCCGGGTGTTTTAAACATTGGTGGGCATTTGCCGAACTTCCCTTTCAGGTGATACTCCACGAAACCGTTGATGTCTTCCTGTTCTATCGTTGTAAGCATGAACCAGTGATCCTGCGTGGAATTGGAGAATGGCGTGCTCCTCGAGTTGACTGCACTGCTCACAAACCCATATTTTCACATTGGCAAAGCCTGGAAATACTGACGGTTCTGTTCCATCTCCTGGCGCAAGGTTGCAGGGCTTAGTCCGTGGCGCTCGCCGTAGGGCCGTCCTGTGAACGGACAATCAACACCGTGCCAGTAGAATCGAAACATGGCCGGTCGCCGGTTTATAGTGACAAACCCGTCAGCGGGAAGGCGTCGATTCCCAATCCATTTCTCCGTATGGATGTCTGGTGACGGGTGGTCATCGCCATCGACAGACTTTCCAGTCTAACCAATGTTCTGTCAGATATCTCTTAGACCGCTAAGCCTTCAACTTCTCTCCATCGGGCAACGATCATGCGCATGTTCTGCAGGCACAAGTTCAGCCAAAGATGCTGGATATAGTCCAAAGGACACTATCATTATCCTGGTATGCATGAGCATCACCGGTGGATACGAAGCAGGCGAGAGCAGTCTCATATCCGGGAGCTGCGTCCATTGCGTTGTGACCGGCACCGTTCCATAGACTACATAGACTACCATTTCAAAAATGGTAGACTATTGTTTGAACACCTTACAGATTGTTCTGTAAATTGGATCGAATTTGACCATTCCCCTGCTTTTTAATGGGGGTTTCATGAAAAGTGAAGCAAGCTTGGATGAGAATATTCAAGATTCAATTTTCTATAACATACCAGTGCTGTTTCTTACCTAACCTAATTAATGGTTTAATCATGCTCTTTCCGAAACTATATACATATGACTGATTTGGGTTGAGGATTTTACGACAATTCGTGAATGGAAAGCGGACCCATGAGCTATTCCCTGACGAATAGGAGGGCACCCGACAGTCCCCTCCTGGTGTTCAACTTCATTATCATGTCGTACAGCTCTGGAGATTGATGCACGAAGCTGGCTACGATTTGAGAGTAATCGCCGCTGTCGTCGTCCGCGTGATGAACCAGGCAGTAAAGGAAATATTGACATTGAATAGTGTTTCCATCACATCCAGTTGACTCAACGGCAACCCTCGTAAGTCATGAGCTGTCATCTTCTGTTCGTATAAATACTGCATCCATCAGCCGTTGGCAACTCGCTTACATGTCCTGGGGCGTGGCTGGTCCAAACGGATAGGTGGAGAGCGGAATAACCATTTCTGATCGGGGTGGGGTACGACTACCCACATTCACTAAGGTGTTCAAGCTCTCCTGACATTCCAACCACATCGGGAGGATGATTGGGGGGGTGTCAACGGGGTGGTCTAATTGATTCGTCACGAACAAGTTGACGTTCGTCGTTATCTCCACCTGCCATTTGGTAGAGGGGTGTTGTTGGCGAGCCCATCCCGAGGAATCCATCCAATTGGTGGAGGGCCGTCTCCAGCGGCCGACCAATGCGCGATGACGAAGGGTTGGGCATACACGGGTATATTATTACTCGGATATAATTGGTTCGTCTCCTTACGCCGAAGTATGTACCCAAAAGTGAGATTCATCCAGAAGACCGTGGCTTGATCGTTAAAAATGGTATCGACGAGGTGGCCAAACTGGTGTTGTCGGGTAACCAGCAATTGTACATGTCCAGTACAGGATGATGACAGAAAAAACGACGCCAGTGACGTCGATATCGCTCATAGTATCCTGTTCTGCTAACGCCCCACTGTGAGGTTCGTCAGGTTCAGTGGTGAAGTCCCCGTCTCCAGCCGGTACTGTGTATCTGGATAGCGGTGATCTGGATGTCTCACGTTACATGTTTCGGATCGTAAGATGCGGAATTCGCGGTGTGACCTGGCTTCGTGGGAACTCGCAAAAAGTGAGTACAGATCTCAGAAAATCGGCTCCATTTATTAGTTCGATACACTCTGGGTGGTTATTTTTAGCTCATTTAGTTCTAAATGCGTTTTTCATCCATCCACCAATCACAGACTCGCCCCTACTTACCACCAACCAGAACAGAGCTATCCTCCACTCATCAACCGCCGGCGCGTGATAGAAAGTCTATAAACACCGCCAAAGCGTGATGTCGTGACGGAGTCTTTATGCGGCCCGTAACGAACTCCCTGCCGGGGGGATACAATACTCTTACCCAAAATCACGCCATTTTTGTTTTGCTGCTCCATGCTAAAGACGTGTAGGTGTACAAGGTATTGTAGTAATAAAAGGTAGTATGTTATTTCTGTCGTCTCCGTTGTGTTTCTAAAACCCGCAAGTACGTGACTGTGCCAGCTATGTGTAGCTTCAAGACCTCCATTTTCTTTTGCTCAGACTTGTTTACCGGAAGTTTGGCTTGAAGTTGCGTACCGGGAAGAGTACATTGACCCAAGTGCACACACAGATGAAGTATCCAATGCGCATGCTTACTTATATCCGTTTAGTCCTTCTCTGCTACTGAATCGTCTAGGCTATTACCTTTCATATTGGAGCGATATGCAAGAGGATACCCATGATCCTTTGCACATAGGATTAAGCACATTGACTTAAAATGAGCCTAGCATGATCAGTTATGATGTAAGGAAGTTTCAGTCATTATTTGGATGAGATTGGAGGCGTTGGACAGATATGGTTAAACATCACGTAAATTTATAAAATGTGGAATTCTATGCTCTCTAGAATGTGAGGCATAGGCTTTCTTCCCTACCCCAACTATATACCAGAAAAGGATATGTGGCGTTTACCATGGAAAAAACTCTTGTGTGTGACGGTAAATAAACCGATTTTTATTGAAATTCAAAACCTCCAATCCCAGAGCTACAAATATAATATTATGACTTCGTTATAGCTCTAGACTATCAATTAATGGATCATCAGTCGGCAATAGCCTTAAATGCCTCAGTGTCTAATTGGCCAGTGGACCCAATTAGTTTTCGAGATCCATAGGGTGGTACAATTTTGATATATATATATTTCATATATTATTGCTGTTGGAAATCTGGCGAATCTCTCACTCCTTTAATCATTTGGTTTTATCCACAGTTTTCTTATCGTGGACAACTGGAAGATGAAACTGTGGACAAAAATGCCGAACATCCAAACAAACGTATGGTGCAACAACTCGGATCAGGTATGTATGGAGTGTTTTTCTATTTTGTTTTCTCCGTGCCCCGAACTTCCACTGCATGGGTATTCATTTCCAGAAATCAGTTTCGGGGTTTTGTTTTTGTTTTTTTGTCTTTTTTGTTTTTTAACTCCAGGAATGTTTGGGAAGGAATCCAGACACATATTTTGACCCTTTTCATCAAAATATAGCGGCGTGATTCTGTGAAATGGCGACGAACCAAGCCAATTTTATTCCCGGCACAGGAGTGTGGTGACGCTTCCTTCAACGCAAAATATTAGTGGCAACGCAGAGAATGTCCCAGCAAACAACGTCCCTTTTCATATCTTTATCTTATATAGGCGTATATATAGGGAGGCGTTTCTGGGAGACATAGGGCAGACGTTTCTAGCAATGACGTCTCGTCCGTCAAAGCCCGGGAGGCATTTGGCAAGGTTATGTATTACATCCTCCCATCTAAGCGCTTGAGGAGAAATCACGTATTGCCTCAGAAGTACCGATATCCCGTCTTGAATAATTGGTTGTTGTGGTAGAGGGTAGGCCCTTGCACCGCAAGCCAACATCAACGATGGTACTATATCTTGGATGTCGAACAACAACTAAACTCCAGATGCAATTATATCTTTCGCACAAAATGCAGGGGTACAAGGAACACTGTAACCGTAGTAGGTTTTGTTAATAAAACTTTCTGGATTTCCACTTTTTTTATTTCACACGCGGTTTCGCGTATCAAATCATCCTCATGAGACAGTGTGTCGATTGATGTTAAATATATCTGAAAACATTTGAATTTTGATCTGGTGGTGATACTCCTCTACATATTATCGGAATCTGTTCTTTCGGATGGGTCAAATCGGACTTGATGGACAAAATCGTTTAGGTACTATTGGAGTTTGTGTTCCATATTTGGTTTCAACATATGTAGAAGCGCGAAAAGGAGAAAACATCAGGGAAATGTCAAATTACTTTAATTGAAGCATGTTATATATCATTTTTGCTCCTTTCTAGGGTACCAGTTCCAGGCATCTCCCGTGAACATTAACGGCAAGAAAGGTTATGGATGTCGATGTGACCGCTATGGACGTCAGGTCAGAGTGTCTTACTGTCTGCAGTTACTCGAGTATGTGGTGAACTGTATCGACTTCTAGAAACAGCCATATAGGTATACAAAACAATGAGGAATCACAAACCAAATGAGAAGCACAAACCATAGGAGAAGCGCAAATCAATGCGGTTGAATGAAATTCGAATGCAAAATATTTGGTGTGATATTTACTTTCTTCCAAAGAAGATGATATAAAAAGGTGTAAAATCCCAAGGAAACAAAACATCGCATGTTTGTCAGTAAATGACTAGTATTACGAACATCTGAAGTTGTACAGAAATTTGTTTTTATATAAAATCAGAGTAGTTATACCTGGCCTTTACAACGGCACTGTATCGTAGCTTGATGGGGGTTTTTTTCAAAAATAGTTTTTATGCGTTTCTTTCACTAAATGGCTTTCTAAGAAACTCTGAGAAATCTTGATTCCTTTTTTTAGAATATTTGGTTCTACCTAAAACCGAATCTGATTCTACGTGGAACCAATTATGGATCATTTTGTTCGCATTGTGTTTGTTATTTGGTGTTGTTCGTTATTTTGGTTTTACCTGTGTATCGGACAAAAAAACAAATACAGAACCAAAATCATATGAAGAACGCAATATAAAGAACCAACCTAAACCAAAATTGGTTCCACGCAAAACCAAATTGCCTATATGAAGAACCAAATATTCTGTAGAGCTAAGAGGAATCAAGGCTTCTAAAGGTGTAGTTGTTCTAAGCGGCCTCCCCGAAATACCAGACTCTGGAACCATGTCGCATAAAAATTTGTCGTTTCGAGCGATATCCTACGGAGCCGTAAAATGGACATGGAAAATGTGCTTGGTATCATACTAGGAAGAATGTGATATGATTCTATAGCGTGAGTAGGTCCAATGTTAAAGGTGGCTTATGTGCATGTTATTCCAGGAAAACCAATTTCATTAGATACGTTACCGTGTGTGTACCACGTACGAAACATGTAAATGTCAGTATATGCAAACTTATGATACCGTGCACATCCTAACCTATGAATATACTCAGTCAATCTGATTAAAACTCACACTTAATAACCGCTCCTCTATCGGACATGTCGCTAATTAAGATCTGGGACAGTCTGTATCTTAAATCTGTCGCGCATGTCAGACTGGCGAGCAATCACAGTCCAACTTCAACGGGCGAATAGGTGCTTATGCGAGAAAATAGTAATCTTCGGTGATTGTTCATGGAGAGCAAGAACTTCGTCAGCCGCCTGGGTTGAATTTTTCTGCCCCTCGTTCACTACAGAAATAATCGGATAGGCACCTATTCGCCCGTTGAAGTTGGACTGTGATTGGTCGCCAGTCTGACGTGCGCGACAGATTTAAGATACAGACTGTCCCATATCTTAATTAGCGACATGTCCGATAGAGGAGCGATTATTAAGTCTTGAGTTTTAATCAGATTGATACTCAGTCCAAATGAGTGTTCAGAGAATATTCCGTGATAATATTGATTTTTATTGTCACATATAATTTTTTTTCAATAAATACTATAGGAAGAACTTGAATCCATGGTGTCTGTGTGAATTTCACTGCATTTTCTTCTAGCCTAGGTGCACTTTAGCCGCCATGAGCAAGTACACAACATGTCCAACATTCGGTACACAACATGTGCGGAATTATCAAACCGTTTTCTTATATATTTTTTTTTTAATTGTCAAATACGTTTTTTTATTTTATTCGACAGCCAATCGGTGAAAGAGTATCGTTTTAGAGTTTCTATGGTGGCTTTAGTCCATTTAAAGAGAGCAAAAAATTGCGTTAATTTTTTTTTTTTTTTTTTTTGTAACCTGCACGCTTTGCAATGCAAACCATTTGTGACGTGCGCAAGTATATATTGGGTCCATGGCTACGCAATGAGACAGAGACGCCATGCTATTAAAAGTTGACTAGTCATACCACAGATAGGATCCGGCGATGAAAGAATTGTAACCTGTTAGAAAGCATGTTCTTGTATGTTAGTCATTGGATCCTTCCATCGTAGGTAGTGTAGTGATTGCAAAGGAAGTCCCATTTGGGATATGAATAACGCCACTCCTGAATAAGGTCATGTTAAAATCAGAGGAAATCGATGAAAATACGATTCTTAAAAAACGCCTACATATGCCTCCCAAAAACGTTGACACGACCTTAGCACTCGATGACCCCGAGTTGTCAATCAAAGGTCATCTCTATTCCTTTTTTCTGTCTCGCGTCATTCCCCCTCCGTGCGCCTCCCTGTGACTGTATTTGTGGTTACTATACTACTCCCGTGGTTATGCTGATTACTTTACTCATCAGTTACAGAGTCGTACTTGATCTATTGATCGACTCAATTCCGATAAGTATGGATCTGTTTGTCCCGTTTTCGCGTGTTCTCTCCACCTGATGACGTCAAACTAGTATACTCGTTCGGAGACCTGCAAAACAGAAAACAACACAAACACATTATTCTTCGTTAACCAAATCATTCGTAATAGAACAGATCTCAATATATTTTTAAATGAAGCTTGAACCATCCTTGGGCATACGAGTTCAATAAATAATTGTGAAAGTGTCTAATGTCTAAGGAAGCATAGAAGGGACATGACCTTTTTGTTGTTGCTTTTTTTCTAAATTATCTCGGACACTGAGATAATCGTCGAATGAGAATGCAGAACTATCTCGGACCTCGAGATAATCGTTCAATGAAAATGCAGAATAATCGTCCAATGAGAATGCAGTATTATCTCGTACCCCGAGATAATTATCTCGGACCCTGAGATAATTGTCCAATGAGAATACATAATTATCTCGGACCCCGAGATAATCGTCCAAGGAGACTGCGGAATTATCGCGGACTCCGAGATAATAGTCCAATGTGAATGTAGAATAATCTTGGACTACGAGATAATAGGCCAATGAAAATGCAGAATTATCTCGGACCCCGAGATCATGACAATTGCTGCCTCCAACACAAGAGAGCTCGCCGCTCAACTCGAGGTATTATCAGGCGGGTCCTTGAATACTATCGGATAGTAGCCTCATACCAATAAACGTTAGCTGAAAGACGTTAGCTAAAAGATCGACACAAGAATCTAATAGATAAGATTTCAAATAAATAAAATCTTAAGGCATGTTATCACATCCATTTAGGCTCGATATGATCAAATATAACAAAGACGCAAGCTGGAGCTTCCATGTGTAGAGCAATATTGAAACGTATTTCCAAGAAATACCATTTCGAAGAGATATAAGCGAGCAAAACATTTTTATAAATATTAGCTAACCAAAATATTTAGGATTTACAATATAATGGAAATTATTTTGAAAATATGGGTGTTTGAATTCTTCAAAAGTAGTTTGGGGTTGAATATTCATTATACTGGCCAGACATATAAGATATTCATGAAAACCACTAAATCAAGTGCAGTGACTGATGTCCCGAGGAAACATGTCTTCGAAAGGAGATGGTATTGTAAGGCAAGATTTTTGCCCACAGCCAGCCGACTCATCGGAATGCACATTTCTTCTCTCCATCTGTCAATCACAATGTAATGTACAACTTGTCGTCGGCGGCAACTGTCAATCAACGAAGCGACTGATCGTTCGATTTCAACGTTTGACTAGCCCGTAAAGTCCACACGGTATCAGTAAACAATGTTTATTTTACTTTTAATTAGTTCATAATGATAGCCTAAAATCTTATTTCAGATATACTGAATGCAATTTTTACAAAAATGAGAAAGATTGAAATAACTTGTCGACGTCACACATGTTGCCCTCCTGGGATTCGAACTCGGTAAAAGAAAATTTGGAGTCGCTTGCGATCCAACGTGCGTATCCACTACACCACGACATAGGAACTACTGTAACAGGCTATTTTGTCACTTTAATCTATAGAAACTTTAAACGTTATGAACCATAACTTTTCATTTTTAGTATGAAGGACTCCTTGGACCAAAAAGATCTTCCAGCAATAGGGGTATAATGTTACCACACAACACCAGGTTAAATGGCGTTTTGGTCCAAGGGGTCCTTCGCGTCTAAATGTGTGTCTGAAGGACTCGATTTAGACCTTTTTTTCACGAAATAGCACAAGCTGTGGATTTCAGTTTCATGTGATAACTATAATCATAACGCAATCGCACTAAACCTTTCACATACTGTGTACTTATATTTTTTCTTGCCGTTACATTAAAACATGAGTATTTTTAGGACATTTTATTTTTTCGATTTCAACCGCACCACGTATAGGCCAAAATCCCGCCTTATCGTACCATCTCCTTTAAACGACTGACAGGTTGCCTCTAACAAACTGGACTGATTGAAACTTTTGTCTGGGGTCCGAGAGACTTGAGTATTTGCATACCAATTGGAATCTGGATTCTAATTGACCTGCATTTACATTGCAGTGTCTTAATTTCTCCACTGTTTCTCAAATCTTTTCTTCAGCTTTGGAAGAATATTTGAATATGAAATTGGGTATGCTCCAGCCTGGAAAGATCTTGCAGCCCTATCTGTGACTGAACATTGGGACCTTCTCCAAAACTAGCACCATGAGCACAAAAGGCTGGGCAAATCTATTTGAAAAGTTTAGGTGTTCTTATCATCAAGAGTGCAAAATACTGTTATCCGTGTAATCTCTATGAAGAATTGAAGCAGATTTTCTAAATGTTGAGAATTATCCATCATATCGTTGGCGTTTGGATGTTTTGCAATCTTTTAATTATAGCATTGTCTTGCCATGTTATATACAACTTCGGCAAAGACGATAACTTTTGTGGAAATATATTCTAGTATTACTGCTATAAATGGTAAAAAAGACTTCAATAGTGGTGCCATAACAAAGGCCTTAATAAATTATTCTATAACGCTAACCGTGCATTTATTACACGTTTTAGCATTGTTATGTGAAATGTACATGTGTCAAGTGCAGGTGTTGCACTTTTCCATTTCACAAGTCGGGGTTTGGAAAGGGACGTCTGCTTTCATACAAGTACCAACTCCGAGTGGATTTCTTGTGTAGAATTTATCTTAGGACGCATGGCGTTGATAGATAGCGGTTCACTTCAATTGGGGGGAAAAAATTGGCACACACTAATACGGAGATTTCATTGGTTAATTATGTCGAGGTTCGAGATAATTATCTGGGGATCTGAGATAATCCTGCATTTCCATTGGAAGATTATCTCGGGGTCTGTGTTTTCTTTGGTCGATTATCTGCGGGTCCGAGGTAATCCTGTATTTTCATTGGTCGATTATCTCGGGGTCCGAGATAATCCTGTATTTTCATTGGGCGGTTTTCTCTGGGTCCGAGATAATTATCTCGGGGACCGGGATAATTCTGCGTTTTCATTGATTCATTATCTCGGGGTCCGAGATAATTCTGCATTTTCATTGTACAATTATCTCGGGGCCCGAGATAATTCTACATTATCATTTATCATCTCGAGGTCCCAGATAAATTTTAAGAAAATATATTTCCATGTCCCTTCAATGCTTCCGTAAATTTCACCTAACTCTATTCATTTGCAAAGTTTTGAGAACGATATTTGAAAACTTTGTTCAGGATGCTGATTCTATGTCCCTTCATGATTCATGTCCCTTCTATGCTTCCGTACTTTAGCCATATCCAGAATAAAACATATCTATCTTATCTGTGTAGCCTCTGTGGTATGCGGCTTACCTATAGCATTCAAGAACCGGCCTGATAATACCTCGAGTTGAGCGGCGAGCCCTATTGTGTTGGAGGTTCCGAGATAATCCTGCATTATTATTGGTCGATTATCCGGCATTATTATTGGTCGTTTATCTCGGGGTCCGAGCTAATTCTGCATTTCCATTGGTCGGTTAGCTCGGGTCCGAGAGGAGTGTAGTGCATAATGGCCCCTCCCCGGGGTTGCGCAGGCCTCAAACAGCCCAGGTCAGGTACGAGTAACAAGGCGTCAGTCTGCACTGCCAAAAATCTCTTCTGTCAAGTTCCAAAATTTTGATGTTAATTGTTACAGTTGATGTTTACCGAAGAATATATTATCTCGGCACCCTTCGAGAGAGTTATAAATCTCACTTGAAATGTATTTGCCTTCGTACACTTAAGCATTTAATTATGGAATTTATTGGAAGAGATGGTCAGGCGATCTATATGACCATGCACAGTAAAATTGTCGCTTGGGACAATAAATAGTATTAATCCGTCTTTTTCGATGTCGCCCTCAGACGGAATGTGCAGGGAGGAGTAATCCGGTCGTAGCCTCGCCTGCAAATTTCTGGGTAATTGAATTTCGTTATATGGAGGCATGTTTTAATCACTGATATAACTGGTATAAATTTGGTCAATATGCATCAAGTTAAATTTGTCCCTTTTTTTTGATTCGGTAAAGTTGTCTGGATTACTATACTAATGAGTGAATGTTTGGTTATCTATCTGTCCGTTATGAAATCAGACAAAGACGCATCGACACAAATGTCCTCCTTACCATGGAGGTAATTTCATCATTACTGGAATAAACTTCCCTGAAAAGTCCGGTTGATTTTTCAATCACTGAAACTCAGTGGTGGAGTGAATGAGTCTCATTCCGTTCTCCGTGTTGCAAATAAAATCAAGACACCATGTTCGATATGTGAACCTGTCGTCTGGTTTGTACTAACAGTACTATATGTTGTTGATTTTGTTTAAAGAGTATCATCGAACACATTTAATTTTTCTCAACATGCGATACCTCGAAATGGTTAGTTAAAGATAGTCGTATAGATTATCATTGGGTGAAGGAATGGATTTGATATATGTTGTATATATTCGACCGTTCTGGAGGTACTTGGACGACCCAATAACAATATCTGGTGTCTACCAGGTTATTTGGAAAATCAAATAATCGTAGATTATCGTGATGTGATGGTTTAAACAGAAACCACAGCGTTGTAGTGCCGAAAAAATATATTGAAGTTTAAAGGATTTCGAGTTTATATATTTTGTGTTCATGCAACAGTATCGGTCAAAGAAACTAACCTGGAAATTTCTTTTCAATTTCGAGGAAATATTTTGCACCTTACTTGCGAAGAGAAAATTGTTGCCAGAGTTTCCAACCGGTATCATTATTAAATTTCATGATCATGATGTCAGTCTGCTTTAGTGACAGCTCGATTGGAAGTATGAGATATCGTAAGCTAGTTTGGACTAGCCAGACCTAGCCCACCCACAGCATTACGTCATAGTCCAACGAGATAAGCAGATAAGTTAAAGCTAGAGTCCAGATCAGTTTTTACACGTGTTATATATTGATTTCTATGAGCTGTACTTCGGAATATTAGAAAACATACACCGATCAAAAAAACTAGCACTTTTTCAACCCTTGCAGTTCACCGCCGCCCGAGAGTCATTGTCGACACCCAAACATTTGTTGTTGTTTTTTTAGTAAAAAGTAGGTCACAGACCCAGCATAATGAATTCAGTTTGGAATTGGAGCGATATGCAAGAGGTGTGAAAAATTGACGACGTCTGGCGACTTAAAAAGCAACCATATGACTCTACAGGAAAGCTTCCCTCGGCATCTAACATTCAGACCCCAGAATACGGTGGATTCTCAGACGTACATGTAGCCTTAGTATCTCAGCCGCGCTTTAATTGCAGCTGTTCACGTGGCAACTATGAAGTATACACACGGCCCCCAGTACCGGATTAAGCGGAATTAGATACGCTAGCTCGGGAGCTGTGATGACAGATCAGCACAAACAACACATTCATCTGATGTTTATGGATGAGCATGGTGAACGCTTGATGGAGTAAACACCTCAACATGGGGTAAACCTAACAAGTATACCCAGAAAAAGTAGCCTGTGATGCCCGACGTCGTACGACTTATATTTTCCGCCAAAACAATAAACCTGCATATATTTGTCGAGAGACATATAGAGAGGGCGGGCCTCGTGGACTAACAGTCCACCAGCAGAATCGTACCATATACAGGTAATAAATTGGAGCGATATGCAAGAGGTGTGAAAAGCCTTTATGTTAAGACATACAGAAAAATTCTTGTGGTAGGTGATGTAATATGTAAAAAATAATGAAACATTTTGAGAGTTGTCTTTGAAATATACAATATCGCTATTTTTTTAGCATCAACAAGCTACACACGCTTATTTTGGGAGTTTTTTCCTATATTTTCAAAAAAAAAAATATGGTTACCATAGTACCAGTTTCTAAGAGCTTTATTTTGAAGGATAGAAAAGCTCGCATAATGGTTGTTCTTGATGGTCTACGATAAAGCGATCCTCATTGAGGGATTTAGACTCCTTCATCTCGACGATTTTATAAGATTATACATTTTATATAAAAATAACTCTCCGCCGGGTACACAGTACTCATATCTTAGACCAACAACAATCTCAGTAAACTCAGATATAATATCACGGAATATTATATCTCAATTCAGCGCTATATAAATCCCATGTGAATTTGAAACTATATTTGTTAGCCAATCAGGTGACTAGCTTGCTGAAATCACGCCCACAGTAATTACACACGGTAGCATGTGGAATAATATATAAACATTATCGGGAAACAGTATCCAAATATGGGACCATTTCCAGACGGTCTGCATGGTAAACAATAAAGATCAAAGAGTTTACTCTCGTCGAAAAGTCTGGCTTTGTTAGGGGGTGAAAAATATCAAAAGATTGTGCCGCGCGAAGATGTTAATCTCCGTGAAGTAAACGTCAATCATTGGCAGAGAGAAAAGTCAGAAATTGTCGTGATTGGCTTATTATGGGATCTCGCAGAATATCGGCGAACATTTCGCACGAAGTTTTCATAGCGTTACGTCTAGATGGTATTCCCCTGATTTACCATCTTGGTTTACCTAGATTGAGACCAACAATTGATATTCATTCTCAATAATACTTCGTGAATTCGGCCAGTCGATTTCTATGATACCATGTGAATACGATCATTTTCCCCCAATAAAGTTAGGACTCGTGACATCATTAAGAGACGAGTAAGGCTTCCACATTACACATCGGCTCTGCACAACCAAAAAAAATGCCGTTGATTAACACCCAAAAAATCGTGTTGGCCACGACACAAGTAACTGGTATTGATTCCGTCTATTATTTGAATTGCTGGGGTTTGACAACACCATTCTCACCCCCAATACCAAAAATAAATGAGTTAAGCCAAAATCATTTTTCTGACTGCCTGGCTTCGAACAAGGTCCAGTCGTCCTCATCAATTTGGGATTGCCGATACGATCTGAAATTTTGTCCAGCAATCAATATCCGGAAAGCAATTATACATTATGAGATTGCAAGGGAAAGAATTCTGATGAATAAGTGTTCGCGTCCAGTAGAATAAGATGTTTCGAGTGTTGTCAACCATAAAAATGTCACGGATAAATCTGAATAAAATAATGCGACCATTGATACGGAATTGACAATATGAACAGCATGATATCTTTCCATCATTGAAAACTGTTGAGATTCTTATCTATACTGTGATTTGTTCTTATGAATGTGGTGCTAATGCTGTTATTTGAACTGTTATTTGTCGGACGCGAAAATTCTTTAATGGACGACGGCTGAATATTGAATGACGGACGGGAGGCTTGTATTTATTTTATGCCTGTTTCGAGTTTGGTGCTGATAGAGTACTTTCAAAAGCGTCTTTCGATTATGCACGCAAAACTTGTTTTTACATGACGACTGACGCTTGCATTAGAATTAGGCATCGGTTCAGTGTTCAGGCTCTCCACTAATATCCGTTGGCAAATATTCCCACATCGCACAAGCATAGACAGGAATGAAAAATTATTGAGCCAAAAATGTATGCCAGGAGTCACACATCATATCACGTACCGGTGCTCAGGGGCAATCCATTGATTAACATGAGTAGTGTGACTAACGTCACAGGACCTACGAAGTAGGGTGAGAAAGATGACTTGGGGATCCAAGCGTAATGTTTCAGGTACCTAAGTAGGTCAAATTGTCATCAAAAGTAGGTTAGCTCAGAACTTGCTGGTAACAGTCCCCAAATGCACGTTCATGCCAAAAATCAAAGTTCTAATTTCAACGGTTCTCCTTAGTTTGCCGACGAAAGGATTCGGATGGACTGACTGACTGACTCATTACCGGACAATTTGCAAATGAGAGCCTACTTCGTAGGAATATATCGAGCAATGGGCATTCCGGTTTTGCTGACATCACATTCTGTATGCTATACGATTGCCAAAAAAAAGTAAAATACATGGGTCTCAGATTGGGGATCGAGCCGTTTTGAGGTTACAAGTTTCCCGGAATATATGAGGGTATGGGGTAGGTCGAAGATTAGTTTAGAAGACAGAGAGAGAAGATATATTTTTGTCATTTAGAAAGTGATCGTACAACAGTATTTTCGTTATTTTTGGGATTACACTATCTTAGAATAGCACAAATTCTAGTGCTGAAAAATTGGTCGAGTCCCGTGCGGGTTTCGATTGAGCGACCCCAGAGCCAGGCACCTAATCGCCAGCACTATACATGTATGTTGGCGATCTGAACCACTCGGTTCGAAACTCGCACGGGACTCGACCAATTTTTCAACACTAGAATTTCTGCTATTCTAAGATAGTGTAATCCCAAAATAACGAAAATAGTGTTATACGATCAATTTCTAAATGACAAAAATATATCTTCCTATTCAGCTGTGGGAGCTGTGTCATTACGATCTTCAAAGGGGTACTGTATGTTCGCTGTCAAGACTACCGGTCTGCTACCTCTTATTTTTGTGGGAGCTCCATTGGCCAAGTAGTTTAGATCGCCGACATTCAGTGCTGGCGATTAGATGCCTGACTCTGGGGTCGCTAGTTCGAAACCCGCACGGGACTGACCAATTTTCAGCACTAGAATGTGTGCTATTCTAAGATATTGTAATGCCAAAATAACGAAAATACTGCATGTGATAGAGAGAGAGAGAGAAGCTCCATGCATCTGGGATGGGGACATGCTCCCGAGGGTAGTGGACGATTTGAATAAATGTAGCGTGGGGTAAGGTCCATAAATATATGAGAGTGTATAGTTTAGGCTTAGTTTAGAAGATGAAGGGTGGGGCCGAGTGCCCCGCGGATGAAGACATGTCATGAAGACCGACGATGCTTGGTTTAGGAGATAGAGGGTGGGGCTCGGTGCCCCAGCAGTGGGGACATGCTCCCAAGGGTAGCGAATGGGTTCATTAAGTATAGCATTATCCTCTCGGAATATATAAGCGTATGGGGTCGAGCGAGGGTTAGTTTAGGGGATGGAGGAAGGGGCTGAATGCGCTGGGGATGCGGACATGTTCCCGAGGGTAGTGGATATGTTGATTCAGGATGTCCGCTGGTGGTAATCAAACTAACGAACTTTTTGAATAATTTGTGTTGTTGCATTCATAATTGTGTAACTTGGCAGTGTGACTAACGTCACAGGACCTACGAAGTAGGGTTTGATATGATTTAAGTGTGTACTCGAGAGATGACTTGGGGACCCTATTTGCTACCGTGAGAGAATTTATTCAGCAGTCTCTGATTGACAGTGGGTACTATTAACTTTTCCAGATGTCACCGCTGGTGAGTCATTAGCGTAGCAACTATTATCGCCCTCGGTTCCTATTACCCTGGGCACTTATCAGCCCAGCAGTACAGCACGAGGTCACCCATCCATGTCTTGACCGGGATTAAATTCGCTTAACTTCGGTGATTTTACGAGAACCGGTGTGTCCAACGTGATATGCCGTATCAGGGAACCTTCAAAAGTCACAGTGAAACATATAGCCAAGGGTTCCCGATGGGCATGACAGTGCACTCGCTGAGCCATCAATAAATAATAAAAAATAATTATAAATCAAATTTTCATCAGAATTCGGTCAGCTCAGAACTTGCTGGTAACAATGCCCAAATGCACGTTCATGCCAAAAATCAAGGTTCTAATGAAAAGAGTTCTCCTTATTTTGCCGACGAAAGGATTCGGATGATCTGACTGACTTACTCACTCACTCACTCATTACCGGACAATTTGCAAATGGTAGCCTACTTCGTAGGAATATGTGGAAAAACAAAGAAAAAATAAAGGTTCGTGTGCATTTTTTAGCTGTAGACACTGTTAAATGGACTGACCCATGCTTCATTTGACAACCCAGAAAACATAGGGAATTGCCCTGGTTTTGAAGCATATTCATGAAAAAATCATATACCGGTAAATAATAATTAACTTTGTCTTATAATCTAACTGTTTGGGGATAATCACAATGTCTATCAAAATTTATCAAATTGGATGTAATGTTGCTGCATAAAATTCTCAGCTAGAAGACATTTAAACGAAATTCCTATCTCTTAACCTAGGAAAGGGAGATAACCTAATGGGGGAAAACAGGCATAAACATGGAAGATGGCCGCCGAAGCCCAAAACCACCAGCGGACTTCCGTAATTGTAGCATGGTGTAAGCTCCCGGGATAGATGAGGGTCTGGCGTCGGACGAATCTTGGCTTCGGAGATAGGGGTGGAGCTTGGTGCTCAGAGGGTGGGGACCGGCTCCTGAGGATGTAGTCCACAGTTTCAGATTACTGGCCCCCGCGAAAATGATAATGCTTCTGGGTACTATCTTTTCTTCAAATTGACATATGCGGATCAGTGGATTGGGTGAGCAGTATGAGTTTTGTAACATGTCTGCTGCCACAAGGGGAAGATTAATTTCCTCTACACGATGACTACGTGGACAGTCACACATGTCAAGCTAATCATATCGTAGTTAGTTATATCGTCGCTATATGGCCGAAATAGTGCTGAATGCGACGTTAAATCCTAACTCACTCACTTGAGTTATATGGCGATACGGGCCAAGTTAATCGTCGTCAGCCTCAGTTTCGCGCGTATTTCAGGTGCTCGCGCGTTTAGCTTACATATGGATAACGTGACAAAAATTCACATAGTCGACCCCATGCTTTGGTAGCTTTTTTATCTCGCCTCGAGTCCCGGTGTGATGGACAAGAATATCCTGGTGATTACTGTCCCTTTTCCTATCCTTTTCTATTGCAACCAGGGACGGACACTGGTCCCCATTGTGGAGGAAAATGTCCTAGCTGGGTTAGAAGATAGAGGCCGGACACTCGTAGCCACTGGACATTATTAGCCTCCACACCGGGTTAAAGTTGCATAACTTGTTGAAATCTTGAATTACTGGTATAAAATATGTACTTTTAATGGGTTTTTCTTGGAAGGGTTTAATCACTACTAAATAGGAACGGACTATACCAATGGTCTGTTTCTAACAACGAGGGGCCTGCTATGGACTGCATCCCAAAGGTAGTTAATGGGTTCAGTAAGTGTAGCATGATATAAGCCCCCGGAATATGTCATCGTATTGGATCGAGCGAGGCTTATTTTAGGAGATGGAGGGTGGGCTGAGTTAGCTAAATAATATATAGCCCTCACGAGTATGAGGGCTATAGGTCGGCCCCAGTCACCTCCAGCGAGGGTTTTAGATAATTTTATTACGAATCACCCACCTCTGAAACTGCCGTACATCTAATCTCTATCCCCCCCTGCGCACTATTTTAAAATCTTGCGCACTATTGTGAAATAGTAGCGCATATATCGTCGTCTGAATTTTCCAGTCGACAACTTCCACTTTATACGCGCCATGTTCAATACGGAAGTTTCCATTCTGTCATGATAAGAGTATTTGCCCATGTCCACCAGAGGACGTTTAAATCGGGGAGGACAAAATCCCATACAATGTATCTTTCGTGTAGCGACGTTGTATTGTGACGTCATGCAACAATCAGATATGGCGACAGCATCATGACGTCAACAAAGGGCATTACGCATTATAATAATGATGTCACTGGCGTTACAATAGAAAATGTCGCCTTGAACGTGGATATGGCCAAATACAAAATATCACATTGACAAGTGTGGTCTGTCATGCCACCGAGCCCAATTTTGAAGCTATTGGAATTGTCGTTTGCTGAATATATTGTACTGTTTTGATGACTACCTATCTCTTTTCATCTTATCGAGCCAACATTTTGTCCCACCCCCCCCCCCCCGACTCAAGCGCTCACTAGTGGACAAGGGCAAAGGATGAGTTGCAGTAAGATGGATTTCTGTCCTATAGATGTTGCATTAAGAAACATAATTTTCGTTTCAGCAGTAAAACTGCTAACTTATAATATTTCAAAGTAGAACAATAGCTGGTAAAACACAAGAAAATTCGACCCAAAATTATGCATAACGTGCATGTTAATAGGACGTAAAACGTGCAAATGTGCATTTTTTCACTTCTGGGGGGGAATTCCCATTATATTTTCCTCAATTCCGGAAAAAACACCTCGCAAACCAAATTCATTCTGATATTAATTTCGTTATTATATAATCATGCTCCACTTGTGTTAATTTCATTTCGGTTCAAGAAATGCTTTTTGATTAAAATTGAAAAATATATTTGTTGTTTGATGCAAACCTGGCACGAAGTGTTGTAATTCCAAATACATCCCTGAAATCAGTGATTACGCCAGTGGCCATGTGGTAAGTTCGTACGCTTTGGTGAATCACGGTTGCCTTTTGTGAGTTCGAATCATGTCAGTAACATGAATATTTTTTCGTGTCCATATACACTTGAGATTAATTTCTTCGAATTGTGAACCATAATAGAACTGTAATATGTCTTTATTGACAATTAAAATTATATATTACGTATACATGTAATTTGACAGGAATACCCGCGCACATGCGGGCATATGGCAAGCCGTTTTACTTTTTATTCGGCATTTGCTGATATCATTAAATATTTGCTGATATCTTCAAATGATTTGATGATATCATCAAATGATTTGCTGATATCATCAAATGATTTGCTGATATCACCAAATCAGTCGATTTGCTGATATCACCAAATGATTTGATGATATCAACAAATGGTTTGATGATATCAGCAAATCATTTGATGATATCAGCAAATCATTTGATGATATCATCAAATCGAGTGATTTGCTGATATCAGCAAGTCATTTGATGATATCATTAAATATGGCGGAACGTGAAAATAAGCCTAAATGTTAATGCCTGCTCCCTTCTCATCCTGTTGTTTGATAATTTATACCTTGTGGTAAAGCTATCTACCGACAAATCACATGCAATATCTATTACGGTACTTAAAGAACCAGACAATAACAATAAAACCTATCAAACCTCTGGCATATACCTTACGCCAAACTTTACTAATAAATGACAAACAGAATCATGAATATAAGGGCATTCAAATAAATATACAGCAGGGAAGATAAACTTTTCCATCGCGGGTTATTGAATTGTAGACACAAATGCATTAGATCTGCATTTGAGTATAATTGTGAGGCGAAAGGGGATAATGATTTCGGGAAAGCCGGTCAGCATGGAGCATGGTATATTAAGGTAGAGCCGATTGTCGTGATTCTTCACTGGTTAGCTTTTAGGGCAGGAGATAAGGCATAACCGCACCTACAACAATAAATTAATCTCTATGACCCTTTACTGACCCGTAACAGGAGACCAGGCTCTTACGATAAAGACAGAACTAACCAAGCCTCAATGAAGTCATATGGCTTCTATTTATCTTTATATGATGTGGGTACTGTAATCAAATAGTACTAAAGCCGATACAGATTGAAACAGTTGTGTGACGTTATTTATCTAAGCGTGTTCCCTGTAAATTCAGTATGATCTCAAGCGCTATTTGTTGAACATTCCGATCACTTTTCAATTCTGTGTGATATCTATGTTGACCGTGCCGGGGGTCCGGTCGGATGTACACAGAAACTCGTGTGCGAGGTAGGTCCACCACAGTGGTTAATGGTCAGGACCGACAGGTCAACCGCCGCTAATGGTTGCAGAAATAGTGGAGCGAGCCTGTGAAACAGAACATGCGCTGTGACGAAGTTTATTGTCATTCTGAACAGGGAGCCTTCCATGTTATGGTTCATACTTTGACCTTCCACCATATTTAATGATATCATGAAATATAAAGTATTCGCTGATATCATCAAATCATTTGCTGATATCAGCAAATCAATTGCTGATATCATCAAATCATTTGATGATATCAGCAAATCATTTGCTGATGTCAACAAATAAAGCGTTTTTGATGATATCATCAAATGATTTGCTGATATCAGCAAATCATTTGATGATATCAGCAAATCAGTTGCAGATATCATCAAATGATTTGGTGATATCAGCAAATATTTGTTGATATCAACAAATATTTGATGATATCAGCAAATATTTGTTGATATCAGCAAATATTTGATGATATCAGTAAATGATTTCATGATATCAGCAAATATTTGATGATATCACCAAATACTGAATAAAAAGTAAAACGGCTTGCCATACGGGCACAGTGTATATATGCCTGTTGTTGCGAACTGTGTGTGAGATTCTACCATCAGACCAAACAAGAGAATTATCTGTTTCACAATTTGATTGGTCTAATGGTGTATGAGCGCATGATATAGTCAACCGGCAACACCCAAGGCTACGTCTTCCGGACCCATGGTATGTACAGTACCCACATGGATTTGTTTGGGGTGGCCTAACCTCGAAAACGGTGTCATTTATTTTTAGACCTGGGGATTCCGCTGTTTCGCGTAGACTGGATGAGTCTCTATTTCATATGTACTATTTAATAATAATAAAATGATAAATAGATACGTTTGATAAATAAATAGAATGAAAAAAAAAAATGAAAAAATTATTTTTAAAATAGAGACTGGACGATTTGATGGGTTTCGTCGTGTAAAGATTCCATCTGGAGGCGTGGTTAGTCTGAACGATTGACATGTTTTTACCTTCGGTGGGAACATTTGTATCAATTTCATTCTAACGCCATACTGTGACGTCTAGGCAGTAACGTCATTCCCATTGCTGAGGTCATGGTAGTAACGTCATTCTCATTGTTGACGTCACATGAACGCATTGCTTCCAGCGTGCGTATATGAACGAACCAATCCCTTGTGACGTTCCGTCCAGTCCCTGTTTCAAGCATTTCTTCATAGGCAGAGTTACTTCCTCTTGTTTCCCGTTTAAAATACATTATGAAACAGGGGCTGGATCCAGTCTATGTTTCGCGCAGCGTCACAGAGCTTCCACATAATAGCGGGTTGACAATAGAAGGTCAGTGTAGTCACAGTTTGGAGACTTCGCTATTGCAAACGGCCTGGCACACATATACCGTGACATCACCAACATGGCGCTTAGAGAGTTGAAGTTTTCGACTGGAAAATTCAGACGGCGATATATGCGTCACTATTTCACAATAGTGCGCAAGATTTTAAAATAGTGCGCAGGAGGGGATAGAGATTAGATGTACGGCAGTTTCAGAGGTGGGTGATTCCTAATAAAATTATCTAAAACCCTCGCTGGAGGTGACTGGGGCCGACCTATGGCCCCCATACTCGTCAGGGCTATATATTATTTAGCTAGGGCTGAGTACTCCGGGGATGGAGAAATGCAAGGCTAGGTTGAATAAGTATAGCAAGGTGTAATCTCCCGGAATATATGAGGGTATGGGTTCGAGCGAATATTAGTTTCGGAAGCTCCACCCCTTGTCGCATTGGTCTAAGATGCAATCCTGTGTGTAAGTCATGGAATATGAATTATCCCCTCCTTCTTGATTAGCAGCAAATCGGGGAATGAGTATAGCCAAATTGTAGTGACGAAACATTGATGAATAGCCGTACCTGCTGTGAACCAGGATTTTCGTATTTTTGGCCTGCCATACTTCGATTTAAGACAAGTTTTACCTTATTACTTTTCCGTTCATAGTTACCACTTTTATCTCTTCGCTTCCCTCGGACGAGTTACTCCCATGTAGAAATTATGCATATGTGTAACAATTAAGTTTTTGCTATGCTGAATCGTCACAGTATTTAACTACTGAAGGAGTGTTGATACTGTGTGTGTGAAGTTGTGTGTAACTCTATTCACGAATTATAATAACATAAGAGATTATTTTCGTTAGCGGTTTGCTGTCTTTATTTGACGTCACTATTGTACCTTAAAGTCCGAAATCTAGATGGAGAAAGACGAGAAAAATAAAAATATTTTTTCTTATGATTCATTTTATTGTTCATTTTATCTGCAGTCCGACACAGTAACCATTTGGCCAAACAGCTGTTACAATCAATTTTTTGCCTAAGGAATCATGTTACGAATGGCGGTGAACAACACCCTTACAGAGCATTCCAAGTATTTTGACATATTCTATATTATGAAAAAATGACATCTTTAACCAAAACGATTTTTCAGTAGCATTTAGGATCAAACCCACCGAATTTGGATATCTACGACTTGTTTTGGTTAAAGGTGTCATATGAAGGGACTTCCCTCGAAGAATATCACCAAAACTTGCAAAAACAAACAAATAGCTATTTTCTAAAACGCGTAATATTGTTTGACTCGTCTCTTCTGGGTGAAAGGCCAGAATACAACAATTCTGTATTTTCTCTCTCAAACTAATAAAATTTTAAGCAAACGCGAGGAAATTATATTTTCGGTTTATAAACGCAACCCACTAAGGAAAAATTTACGGTCAAACCGAACACCTCCTTTGACGAAAGCCTGAAGCGGCACATGATAAAACAGTCAAAGATACAATAATTGGTTATTTATTGATCTGATCAATTTGAACGATATCTTAACTGTTCATATGTTGGATAATCAATCCTTCTGAATTCCGCCTTCGTGACAATATAGGCCACCAGCAAACTAAACGCAACCACAGAAACGGCCAGGAATTTCACCACCAGTCCCGCCTGCGAGAAGTCAGATGGGCTGTTGGAAAAACCAAAAGGCATAATTTCATTAAATTATGGTGCCCAAATAAACGCATTTCCACAATTAGCCACTCCCTCTAAATTAGAAGTCGATACATCCTTACACGATTAGTAGCATATGTACATGACTCTCTGTACTATTAGGCTCATTTGTTTCGTTTCGGCCCCCCCCCCCCCCACACGATTAGACCAATTTGGACAATTAAATGCAAATGTTTTACAAGATTAGGCGTTGTCCAAAAAACATGCGAGATTTCATCACAAGCGGCGATTTGACGTTTACAAGATTAGACGCAAATGCATGTTTTGGCATATTAAGGTTTCAGAAGTTATAATAACACTCCAAAACTCGAAAATGTTTTTTTTTATCTAATATAAAATCTCGTAATCAGTTTCGTAGGAGTGTGAAAAAAAAATGACAAAACAGTGTTTCCTTATAGAAAAAAGCTTTTAAAATGAACTGTCAGACAAGACGTCTGGAGATACCCAATTCAAACTGGATTAGTCGGCGAGCACTAAGGTGTTCCACACATGTTTATCTAACACATAATGATCAACTGATTATATAGTTCACTTTCTTCAATTTTTTAAGGATGTCCGCTGGTGGCAAATCAAAGTAATTAACTTTTTGAATAATGTGTTTTGTTGCATTCAAGCATAATTGTGAAATACGAGGAAAAACAGAGAAAAAATATAGGTTAGTGTGCATTACTTAGCTGTAGACAAGGTTAAGTGAACTGACCCATACTCCATTTGATAACTCAGAAAATATAAAATCATATAAATACTATTTACCTTTTTCTTATATTCTAACTATTTACCTTTTTCTTATATTCTAGCTGTTTGAAGATAATCACAATGTCTATCAAATTTGATTAATCTTGCTGTGCAAAATTCTCGGCTAGTAAACTTATCTCTTATCTCTTATCTCTATCTCTTGAGCTAGAAAAGGGAGATAACCTAATGAGAAAAACCGACAAAAACATGGAAATTGGCCACTAAAGCCCAAAACCACCAGTGGAGTACCTTAAATAAATAATATTTAAAATTAGGTAATATTTAGACTGGATTATAAGTAACTTGGTTAAAGATACTACCACTCAGAAGTTTTTCTTCGGTAACTTTTGTTTACAACGTTCTTCAGATTGGCCTTCTAAAAACTCCTAAAAGATGCTATTTTGCGTAAAGTCGTGAAATTTAATCGTTAACTAATACACAGGCAAACGTTCACCAACCAGTACCACTCAGTAACTGGTTGGGTACTGGTTGGTGGATAACTGATTGGTACAGATAGGAAAGGTCCTCTTGTGGTACCGTTCAGTTTTCAACTGATCAGTACCAACCGGTAACCAACCGGGTACTGATTGGTCACCCATTGGATCCTATGAATTTTCTACTAATTTGCTACCATGCAGTTACCAATCAGTTACCGCTATGGTACCATCCCAATTTTCCACACTTGGTACCTGTTGGTAACAATGCAGTAACACTTCAGTACTAGCTCAGTTACAGCTTGGTTACAGCTCAGTTACTGAACGGCTACCAACCAATTTCTGCTTACCTGCCAGTACCTCTTGGTACTGGTAGGTACTGGTAGGAAAGGTCCCCTCGTGGTACTGTTCATTTGTCAAGTTGGTCACCAATCAGTAACTGAACAGTACCAACCGGTCACCAATCAGTTACCACACATTTTCCTAAGTTTGCCTCCGTCTCACAGTTAGCTATACTTTTAGGTGAATGGGTCACATTTTTGTTCTCGAATTCTCGAAATTTGTACTCCCATAAATCATTTCCGGGACGAAATAAAACACTGAGGTACGCTAATTTTGTTTGAGAAGTATATTATAGGAATTTTAGAAGTTATTGGAGAAACCACTCTATTTAAGTTCAAATAGATCAGATGTAGTAAACAGAAGAGCAAAAATTGTCACTTAATTCTAATTCCCACAATGAATAGCTTTCAGAAAAAATATACCTCAATTTTGTGAGTTTATTTATTGCAATTTATTTGAGCAAAAATCGATACAGTGTGAAACATCTCATCGCTTGTCATCCTGAAACATTAAAGAGTTGTTCAGCTACCCCAACTCCAATAGACAGGTTCCAAGGAAGAACTAACATTTTTTCCTGTCGAAGTTTCCTTAGTGGTTCAGTCATCGGATTGGACCAATTGCAACTTATTCCAAAATTAATTAATTATGCATACCCTATTACGCGATCCATGTTGTGGATAGAAAATTGATTTCGAGCAGAAATGTGTGAGATGCAATGAATAATGGCGTCCATTTTGGGGTTTGGCCACCGTGTTGGATTCGAGGCGAAATCCAGGGTGGTTCTTCAGCTAAATTGGAAGGGCATATGCTAAGGACGACGGGACCACTGAAAAAACTTTGACAGAAAAAATGTTAGTTTTTCTGGTGTGGGACCTGTCTACGACAAGAAGTTGATTACTTCACTTTCGCATCTTATCTCCAGTCATGCCCCTAGCTCATAACATACTATCTCGAGGCCCCAAAGACGCTGCTGTAACATCCAACGGCGGGTTGATATTCATATTAGTTTGAAATAGTTTCATATTAGTCATACACATTTAAGGGTATACCTGTTCTCAGAGTTTCTCAAAGTTATGTACCTACCCTGCCTTATCGATCCCCATCATGACAGTAGTTGTCGCCATTCCAAAGACGCCGAGACCCCAGTATATATGATGAGACCTGTAAACATCCCGGTATGCCTGGCGCAGCCGTGGATACGCGAAGCAGATGAATCCAGCTACATACTAACAGAGATAAAAACCAAAATTACTTTAGAAATGGTCAGCAAGTAGGAAGCAAGAGGGTTTTATAGAAACAATAATGCATTACCGTGATTTCGGGAAGTCTTCCAGTTTCATAGCATTTGATTGATCAATTCAAATTTGCAAATCGAAATTTTGGACTTTCATTGGTCTGTGGAGAAAATTGGAAGAAATTCCACCCAATCATAGTAGTCAAGTAGTGTTTTTCGAAGAGGTACATGTAGATAGATGTTATTTATATGTGATTACAACACATATAAGGGAAGTGGGAAGAGGTGCCGGTTAACCTATTCTAAAGCACATAACTAGAGTCTAACGATTCGTGATATGTGTTGTATCTCAGGCACGCTTTTACTGTACCTGTTCATGTGGCAACTTCCATGATATGACCACACGGTCCCTAGCACCGACATAAGCGATATTAGATACAAATCTAGAGAGCTATGATGGAAATTCTCCGACAACTCGTGTATTGGTAATTGGTGAGCTGTTTCCCTGTGACAACTCGTAGCAGATCGGTAGCTTAACGGTAGCAAAACACACTTTCTTAACCCCACCCCTGCTCGTATTCCGAACTCAAACAATGGGAGCAGGGGAATGGTTCCTCAGATATATCAGTTATTTCTGTCGCTGGAGTGCTCGGTGAAACTTCACAAACATTGGGGGCAGGGCCTGGTTCATTGGCACAAGTTAACATACCTTAATATTTCCACTGTATGCTGTCATGGTGACGTAACAATATGTGGCTGCATTTATTGTCGCAATTTTGGTTGATTTTCCAATTGCTTTTTCTTTTCGATTCGGCTGGCACCTTGTGACATATCAACATTGGTAAATGCTCTTTGAAGAGGTATTTGTATGTAGATTTTGCCGCTATGTGATAACACATGCACATTTGTTGTGCAGTGGTAGTTATGGTACACTTTCTACCTCCCCCCCCCCCCCACCCCCATCACATTCTGAACCCAAATTTAGGGGGGTGGGGTATGATTTTTTTTTTATATTTTCATTATTCCTGTTGCTAGAGAGCTATAACTGTTCACCCCCTGCATATGAGGTATTCGCCTACTGAAACAAGTTATCGGGGTTTGGAATTATCATTTTGTGACGTCATAGCATGAACAATAATTTATTTTTAAATTTTCTTTACTTCCAGTATGTTTTTCCAATTTTGCTGGTAAATCTTGAGGTAACAGATTCGGTTCATTTTTGGTAAGGGGTATTTGCATGCAAATGCTATACATCTGTCATGTCTGTTGTATATCGGAAGTTTATGGGTTGTTATAGTACATTTTTCGGACCCTACCTCCTATACTCTCAACCCAAGTTTGCAGGCTGGGTATGGTCCTTCGAATATTTCCATTATGTTTAGATATCTGAAAAGTACCAACATGTACCTCCATGCCCTTTTTTTATTGAAGCATCTATTGAAACCTTCATCTGATGCTGTAATGACGTCACCGTGACTGAATAATAATGACGATAATTTGGAGGTTATTCTAAGTTCTCATTTCTACTTGAATCAGATGAAGTGGTAAATCCTGTTATGTTTCTTTGTTAGGACAATTAAGGAAATATTCCGAGATTTTGCAATATTTCCGCTGATTCTCATCTTGAATACCAATCGTCCTTCCTATTCGTATCTTCCCATCAAATTTTGTTCTTCTGTCATTATTGGTATAAATCTGACAAAATGGAATTTTCCTCTTAATCTACCATATTCGGCGACCAGACTTTAGATGTCTGCCATTTTTTTTTAATTACAATTAACCTTGGTGAGTACAAATACCTTCTCAATTTACAAATGCTACAACATATTGTTACGCTTCATGATGAGCTAATGTTGGCCATCTTAGGATTTGCATTGTTTTTAAGACGTTGCCCTTTCTTGTCATCTTGGCCACCGATTGTTTGCTGATCCAGGTTGGTCAACGTGAATCCAAGCGAATTTTATGCTTTAGTCAGGCAAACGTGTTAAACAGATTATCCACTCGGTGGTGCTAACTGCAAATTTGTTTCATATCTAGTATATCTATACTGTGAAGTCATGTGGCTCTATCAGTATGTCGGCACCTCTTCCCACTTCCCTCATATGCGTTGTAATTGTCATATGTGTTAGATATCTGTATTTTAAATGCGAAGTTTGCTTCTTAAAATGCATAACCAGTGCCCTTGTAGAGCTTTGCATAAGATTTTGATACCACTATTGCGTCTGGGCATTATCCCGTGAAAGTTTTTGCCTGCTGGGAGCTGCATAAATGCATGCTCAATGGCCTCTTTCAGAGATTGCAAAAGATAAAAATGCAGAAAATCCAATACCATCAATGACGTGTTAGAGTATTCAAATCGTCTCCAAACAATCATGATAGACCTACTAAGGAAACTGATTGCGGCAAAATATCCAGGTCGACTCCGGATTGGTTCAATAGTTGGATACCGGTTTCATTTTACATTAAGTACCATGCACTTATGATTAGAAACGATTTCCTCCTGACAAAAATGATCAGACTCATTTTATTGAATTGAACAGAATAGTCACCAGATTTGGATTCTTTGTGGCTTTGGTGGTTAAATCTTATACAGTCCCTTTGTCTCCTTTATCCACTGGTTGTGCCCTATTTAATTTGGTTACTGCATCCCCGCTACCATTCCTTCCCCTATCTCTTTTACAGTCAGGAGTCCTGGCAAACGGCTTTGTCGAACGTAAATAATTCATTGATGAAGTCGGATACTCTGTCAGACAATCACGTGATTCACTTTGCTTTGATCAAAGGTCACAGCGGTCCGGCGCTGAGGTCAGAATGCCATTGTGCGTCATTCGGGATCTCAAGACCACTCCATGATGAGTTGTTTAAATGAATGCCAACTCGTCTCATGAGCGTTAAGGTAGACCATGGTATCCGCGATGATGACTCGCACCTGGATGTTTAACTTTTGTCCGAATGAGGACGAATATGTTAAGGAAACCATGCATACGTGGTAACGTCATATAGGCTTCGTCAACAATCGGATTGGTGCCGATACTCGTTAGTGAAATGCTGCAAACCTGAAACTGGACTTACAGGCTGTGACCATACTCGACTGGAATGGTGGCTGAAAGGGAGTATCATATATCCTGCTAACATCTTTGGTGGAACAAGAAAAATGCCAGCGTTGATGCAGAGAGTATGCCCACAAAGTCAGTTGCAGAGACGGATAGATCGATAACAGTGCTCAGAAATTATTTCACTTCCACTCAAACTAACTGCCCATATGCCATTATGATGAAATGATTTGCTTTAAAATTAGGCACTTGATGACCAGGCAGTTTGGAAATATTGTTCAGAAGTTGAACGGAGGTGAATCAGATTTAGCCCTTCAGATAACCCTGCACCATTATATAAATGATGAATGGTCTCTGTATCAGTAAAACTCCAGGATCATCACACCAACTCACCATAATTACACATTTTCCTTCATACAGTCATGACCTGTTCTGGAGATTTTTGATGGTGATACAATCATTTATGACACTTAGGGAATTTCTGCATCAATAATCGAAAGCCCTTATTCACAAGGCACTGATAACTCAACCTTCTACACAGGCATAGCAAGGTAGTATTTTATGCAAGAAAAATTGACAACCGGTTCAAATGATGCTGAAATTGATACATCATGATGTTCGTTACACATCATCAAATCTGGTTGAACGTTCATATGGTTCGTATACTGAAATCCACATACAGCCTCATCATTTCTGTTGACAATTGTCGATTCCGGATTGGTTCAATAGTTTGATACCGGTTTCCATTTTACATCACATACCATGCAATTCTGGGTAGGAACGATTTCCTCCTGACAAAACCGGTCAGACGCATGGTAATTAATTGAACAGAATAGTCACGGTGGTTAAATCTAGCCCTTTTGTCTTCCATCCACTGGCTGTAGCCTATTTAATACAACACCGAAACTCGGTGGTAAAGTAACCCGAGTTTATCTACGTTGAAAACTTGACACGAACATCGCCTGTACTTTCAACCGTCCACGCTGATGTTAGCTCTCTACTCCTGCCACATTTTCGATATTATACTATTTCCAACTAGATTCTGGTTCCGTTTTTAACACACATTCGAGTTCCCACGATGGGGCAAGATATTACAAAATCCCCAGTATGTATCTGGGATGGACACTCAGCAATCATGATACATGTTGCACATGAAATGTACTCCATTTTGAGTAGAAATTGTCAACACAAAATAGTAAAACCAGATCGACAGTCTATTTTTACGTAACACTACCATGACTTAAATTTGCCTCGCTCTCCTATCGTTTGGCATGTTTTTGCATCGAATAATCTACTATTATTTAATCGATGGGATATTATCGTTTTAATATAACTGTCCTCATTCACCCCCAAATGGTGAATAACACCTCCAGCTCACACATACTTATAATGAAAGAGATAAAGGGCATGTATAAATGTGTTATTCTGGCGAGATACGATGATGTAATTAAACGTTTTATCATTGTATTTAACATTTTATAATAGCACTACAATGTATAGGGTATACTTATTTAGCTCTTTATACATAGATTTAAAGCAAATATCTGGTGAGCCATACCTCGTCACCCCCAACGTTTGGCCTAGAGTATAATTACTCTTAAAGGAAAAGTTCGGGTTTGGTTGCCTTTGATACATATATATTAAAACAATCCACCAAATAGAACCCAAAAGATATTTTTTCTCATTTTTTTTTTTTTTTTTTCAAGGAGTACTAATCATTTTAAAACCACGAACTCACAGAGTGCCGCAATTGTACTGTATCCAGAAGGCGGATGTGACGTAGGTTCAAGGCATGGAGCTCTTCTGTCTGTTCGGGTAATCTATGTGCACGCACCACGGAGCTCTTCGGACGATTTGTGTAGATAGAGTAAATTTAGTGAAATCATGTCGACGAGCGGCAGTTCCGATCCCAGCTATGAAAGCGACGAGGAAGCTACGTTTGATCTTCAGGGCTACCAATTCGCTCTAGCAACTCTAGCAGCGAGACAGGCGACGCAAAAGCCCGCATGGGAAGTTTAGTATGTTCACACGCTGCTCTCATCGACGGCTTACGGGAGAGACCGAGGTGTCTTTGCTGTTGGGAGAGCGAACAAAGCCGCGCTCTGGCAACTAGAAATGAAAATGGTATGAGCTATTTAGTATTTAAAGTAATTCTTGCCAATTTTTACTAACAAAACTGCAATTTTCACCTTAACACACGTAGCTCCATTATGCTTTCACATGCGTGTTCTAACTCTGGCTTATGTCACGCTGTTTTACGTACTTTTACTCCTATTGGCTAAAATAGGTCATGTGACAATACAATGGCGCTTTCCTGGAGTTTGGTAAATTTGACGGGATCACAGCATTTGGTTAACTATTTCTGCGTTAAAATAAATTCAATTTAAAAAATTAAAAAATACAGTTCAATACCATTTGACTAGCTCTTTCAGTTGAAATATAGCTTTACCATACCCGAACCTTTCCTTTAAGCTAACAGGAAACAGTGATGGAATCTGCTACCTCAAATGATACCAACTAAATAGGAAGTATGTATTAAAAATAGACTAAAAGGCCGACAAAAACTGATTTTCCGTTTTATGACGTCATAGTGACGTCATCAAGACATTTTGTTAATTTATGTTCGCTGGTTTTTATAAACAAGGACCTAACCGTAGTTTTTGGAAAATTGCATCCTTCTAGCAGCAAGAATGATGAAAATATTCGAAGAACCATAACCTACCCCCATATTTGGGTTCAGAATGGGGCGGGGGAAATAAATTGCCGATCTGCAACTGTTATGACATATGGGTAATATCTATATAGAAATACCTCTTCAATTAACATAAATCGAATCTGCTATGCCAAGTGGTACTCGCAAAATTTGAAAAAATAAATTTAAAAATCGACAAAAAAGAGAATATATAACGGGTGGGAAACTGCCGCACACGTACATAGAATACAGTGGATGGTAATAAAATGCACATTGTTTTCCTTCTGATAGTTCTCAAATCACAACACTCAAGATAGTTGAACACTTCCTGTTTCAGTGTCATTGAAATCTCACAAGGATGGTGATCATGTACTCTTCAAATACACTTAAGAGAAATTTCACTCCAGTAAGACTGGAAATTCATCCCAAGTTGAGTGATTTCAGCTGGAATCAGTGGAATAGTCACTCAACTTGAGCGAGTTGTCCTTAAGGATGTCCGCTGATGGTTTTTGGCTTTGGCAGCCATTTTGCCTGTTTTTCTATTGGGTTATCTCCCCTTCCTAGGTTAAGAGATGGACATTTCCTTTAAAAGCCTTCTAGCCGAGAATTTTGCACAGCGACATCCATCCAATTTGATAAATTTTGATAGACATTGTCATTAGCTATAAACAGTTAGAATATAAGAAAAAGTTAAATACTATTTATATGAATTTTTCGTGAATATGCTTCAAAACTAGGGCTATTCCCTATGTTTTCTGGGTTATCAAATTGTGCATGGGTCAGTCCACTTAATGTTGCCTACAGCTAAAAAATACACACCAACCTATATTTTTTTCTTTGTTTTTCTTCATATTACACAATTATGAATGCAACAACACACATTATTCAAAAAGTTAATTACTTTGATTTACCACCAGCGGACATCCTTAAGTGAAATTTGGGTGAATTTCACTCAGCATGAGCGGAACGAATTTCCACTCATTTCTACACCGAAAGTAGTTCCGACACATGTTATTATTTGCGGAAAAATTATATACCGTAGGTGTACAATAATCAAGAAATACCGTACCTGTAAGGAAAATAAGACGACAGTACTCAGACCCATCCAGCCATGTACGCTGTGGAACAGACCGGAGGATCCTTTATGTTTCAATATGGCTATCAGGCCCACGCATACGCAAGACAGAGCAGTCAGATGGAGAAAAGCGTGTACAATCTTGACGTAGACCTTGTCGACGTGACGGAAAACTCGGTATGACAATATTGCTGAAATATTAAATATCAAATATATACTGTTTAGCACAGGTTATATCAACGACAGCCCTAAAATGAAGTAATGTATAGAGATTCCCAAGTTGAGACCGATTCCCCAAGCGCAACTCGTAAAGTTATTGGACGAGACCGAATAATGACCACACGTACATGTATATGACGCCATTTGTTCGTCAACTACGGTTTACGGTGCTACATTTTGCATAGACATGTAACTACCAAATCGAGTAATGGGCCGTCAATGCCGTTTACTAGTGTGGTTCAAATCAAAGGTACAAACGGAATTGTACATTAATGGATAATATCTGATTCATTTCAGTTTCAATCTCCCTTGAATACTCGACTATAGACATCATCGATTCGGCGGGATATGGCATTTTTGGTTGCAGACTTTGCGGTTCATACTCCATGTAAGATTCACGAGACATTGCAAACAATAGCCAAGTCTGAAGACAACAATATGTCTTGACTCGAGCCTGTTCAGCTGCACAAAGACTTTGACAATGGCTTCCTACATGAAGTATCTACCGACTTTGCCGTACTATATCTCAGCCGATAAGCAAATATTATACTAATAAACAAGAGCCTAATTTATGCTACGGACTACGAGATATATGAGTGGTTCAGTGAGTTGCTGGTGGTAAGTGACCTCAATCTTGGTACCTGACACATCGTTTCTCACAAATGCATCCACCCACAAAAATGTGATTTCCAACGGTTTCCCGTTTCTTTCTTCTTCTTTTTTTAGCCAAGAGTCCTTGTCGATCGCAAATTAGTCTTTTTTTTATCAAAAGCGTGATAAATTCTTGGAATTTTATATCACAGTTCGCATTCGTGGACCGGATTAATAGCACAGTTAATGTTTTCATTAATTTTTTGGATTTTAGGAGGGGAGGGGGGCCTTGATGTTGGCCGTTGACCTATTTGAACTGACAATTTCAATTTCAACTCAATCGACTCTCCCTGGTGATGCCACTCAACGAGAAAATGCATTTCGATAATTTTCAAATTACAGTGACCGTGACCTTTGACCTACTAATCTCAAGTTTGGAATGCGAAATTTGCCTGAGCCCCTACCTATCCTGATGAAATTTACGAGGGATCGGTCAATTTGTTGAAGAGTTAAGAAACTAAAAAATGAAAGTCTGGAGAAGGAGAAGAAGGAGGGGTGACCTATAACTAACGTAGTCCAAAACTCACCGTTTACTCTTCTGTTATTTATTTATTTTTTTATTTATTTCATTTATTTCATTCAGAGACCAACAGGCCAATGTGGCCCACTAACAGGCTCGATGACAAATAATACAACAATAAGATACAAAGTAAACAATAATACTAAAAAACATGAACTAAAACAAAATTAAGATAATATAAAACCTCACATTTAGGCACTACTTTACAGTAAGAACTTAAATTAAATTGACCCACTGTTAAAGTGTACATTAAATAAGCTGAAAGTTATGAATAAAAATACTTTCTTAACTGACTTTTAAACTTGGAGAGACTGTTAAAAATATCAATAGTAGGATCGAACTTTAAAATGTCGTTTGTGGCTTGCATATCTCTTGGTAAAAACGAGAACTTTCTAATGTCGATCCTAGAAAACGGCACCCGAAACAATGGGTTAAAACGAGTACATGTATGTTTGCTACTGCTGAATTAAGAAATGAGCAAAAAAATGTACAGCAAATCACAAGTAGAACATCTGCGGCGTTTCATTCTTGTTGTATTACAACAAGAATGAAACGCCGCAGATGTTCTACTTGTGATTTGCTATAATATCTTGCAAACTACCCGGTGCGTGTTAACTTCTGGCGCTGACTGATAATCATTCGCACTGTCTGAACGGAGTTCACTGATAATGGAAAAATAGGCTATGTGTTAAACGTGTTACAAAATTCAAGCGAAATTAATGTCCCCATATGTCCGTTCTATTAATATCGTAGCTTTACCATGGAAATTTAAACAGAGAACTGCCTCTCTAAAATGGAGATAGAAAAGGCCGTTTTTGGTCAATAACTTTTTACTTATTCATCATAGCACATCGAAATCGTCAGGCGACTTAGCTTATATATTGTTACATGTTGCAACAATGATTTTTTTTCAATGAAAAAAAAACTAATTTTTATTAGAGAACAAAACATGTCGTCTATGTTTATGCAAATAAGATAGACGACTGTTTGTTTTTAATACCATCCGATGCGGATATATATGTCCATGCTCGCTTATGCCGGATGTCTCTTAGATATATTCTTGACTTTACCTCTTTTTTACCTCAATTTCAGAGAGGTGATTCTGTAATTGAAGATCGTGAGTTCAAGAGAGATTTAGATTCGAAATTGAAAGCACAATGACGCGACAGAGCACGATCACAATTGAGTTGAATTGAGGAGGTTTTTTTTAGTTTTTTTATTCACCAATCGAGAAATTGATAACAAATAAACACATGATGTAATGATATATACACAGATGTCGATAAAGAAGAAGGATATGGTGATCGGCGGGAGAAAACCCCAGGGGGCTTAAAGAGTAAGTGTATGAGTTGCAGAAGCCCTTGACATCGCAACGATCATCAACATCGCAATGCGCCGTTAAGGGTTGACATGACGCCCTTTAACAGCACAAATGTTCTTTCATATATATGGCCGAAATATGGTATTTTGGCAATTATTTTGGCCCTTTGCACTTAGCCATCTTAAGGTTCGACATGACGATGTTAAGGGTCGTGCAAGGCGATATTGAGGGGTTGTTTCTCAAAACCGACAACAGACAGCAATCGATTCGAATGCCAGCTCGCGGCCTATCGGCTTGTCGCCCAAACAACGAAATGCCTCATGAACGCCCAGAGAGGTACTACTTTAAATAAATCCATCAATATGAGACTCATTATCCACTGTATAACTAAGTGAGAATCAGTCTACATCTGGCGCCCATTTTGGTGCGTGCAAATCGATTACAGTAAATAGATATTGTTGGAAACGCACGCTTAAGGCAAAATGTACGCACATTTAGGGAACTGATAATCGAAAGAGTATATAGAAGATGTTAACTTTCTAACAACCACCTCAAACCTCAAACAATATTTAAAATAGAACGAACTCGCAATAAACTGAGAACTCCAATGTCAATATGTTAACAGAGTAGGCCTACGTGTATGGTTGGCACAAGTGGACAAAATTTCACAAATAGCCCCTCGGGCTAATTCGATTTAATCCTAGGGCTAAATCGACCAATTGTAATACATTTTTCTGCACCCCGGATTATATTCATTTAGTTCTCGGACTAAACTATTTAGCCCTCCGGTTGATTTGATCCAGTCCCCGGACTGACTGATTCAACCCTCGGCAGTGGATGATTTTACCCGCGGACTAGATGATTTAGCCCGCAGACTAAATGCATTTAACCCTAGGTCTAATTCGATTTACTTAGGGCTAAATTGTAATACATTTTCCAAACCTCAGGTTGTATACATTTAGCTCTTGTATTAAACGATGTAGCACTCGGGCTTGAATATTTAACTCTCGGAGTGATTGATTCAATCTTCGGACATAATGATTTAACCCTCGGACTAGATGATTCAACCCGCGGGCTATAGGGCTGGATTATTTAGCCCGAGGTCTAGATTACCCAATCAATTGTGCGTTTCTAGACCGCATATTGCACGGATCAACCAAGTGCATGTTTAGAAGGTCGGTCGCAACATATAATTCAGTGCATCTGTACACAGGCTTTTTCCGGTGAACATTTGAGGATAATCTTTTATCAGTGTTCGATCACAGTTCAAAAAATTTGTGTGTGACCCAAGACTTCGGCGGTATATATAGGCCTAGGCAAACATGTATTTGTGGGAATACGTCATGGTTGTCTCAGCCAAATATCTATTAAGAACATGTTGTGCGATATTTTGAGAAATAAAAATTATTGTCTAAGCATATCTATAGTAGAAGTTGTATAGATCAACTTGACGCTGCATTTGAGGTTCTAATGTTCAACTGGGTTAACCTCGATTGGCGTTCCCATTGACTCAAATTACCGACAAAATGAATATAAATATTGAATTATTTTTAATTATTTTTTTTTTTTTCATTTTTCTTCTTTCAATTTCTTCCTCGTATCGAGTTTGAAAAGTGGGTGAATTTTCATGACCATACTCCAAGCCATTAGGAAGAAATCGTCAAAATACTGACAAGGGGTGGGAAAGTTTGATTAATCGGATTTTCAGGTATAAATCCCCTTTAATACCATACAAGAAGGATGGTACGTTTATAACAACGTTTTGGCGTAGTGTGGCAGGTACCGCACTCGCGCTTTCTGTATCTCCGAAAGTACCGTCGTTATCAGAGTCGGTCATCTTCCACAGTAGAATTCGATGAATATATTCCACGTGGCCATCTTCTAAACTTATTCTTGATTGACCCATACAATATGCGGTCTAGAAACGCACAATTGATTGGACAATCTAGCCCTCGAGTTAAATAATCCAGCCCTCGGGCTAAATCATCTAGTCCGAGGGTTAAATCATTCAGTCCGAGGATTGAATCGATCACTCCGAGGGTTAAATATTCAAGCCCGAGGGCTAAATCTTTTAGACCGAGACTTAAATGTATATGACCCGAGGTTTAGAAAAGGTATTACAATTGGTCAGTTTAGCCCTAAGTAAATCGAATAAGACCTTGGGTTAAATACATTTAGTCCGCGGGTTAAATAATACATTCGAGGATTAATTCATTCAGTCTGAGAGCTGAATCGATTAGCCCGAGGGCTAGATGAATATAACCCGGGGTTTAGGAAATGTATCACAATTGGTCGATTTAGCTCTAGGATTAAATCGAATTAGACCTAGGGTTAAATGCATCTAGTCCGAGGACAGTAGTAGTATAAGAGCATTACGAGTCCCATTGACCTACTTTTTTGTTCCCCCCGGGTAAAATTTGCGGCGGAAGTGCGGCGGGGGATTCCCCAGTGGGGGTTTCCCAGTGGGGGTTTCCCAATGACGATCACGTGATCAAGGCATGTCTAGACTTGTTCTGGGTTGTACAGTTCTGCCATACGGAGGATGGGTACTAGTATTTCAAATAAATAAATGAATTAATTAATTAATTTTAATTAATTACTTGTAAGATGGCGGTGTTTTTAGACGGCGCAAGGGAGCAAACGAAGCGGTGGGACGTCACGGGGAGAAAAAACCCTCACATTACCCTCAGAAAAACCTCTAAGCCATATAATAGTAATAAACATAATCTATAGGTGTTGTACCATGTTAATAGGATCAGTCTAGCATCTGTACCACCCTAGGGTCGAGTGTTTATTGTCCCGTGTATCTCCGCAAAACGTAAACAAAGAAAATGGCGGCTCCAGGATGGTGTGGGGATGCCCTTTCCATAGCACGGCGTACACCGTAGCGCCATCTGCACACATTGACGCAAGGGAGACAACTCGTGTGGTCCAAGGATATGGAAATAGCCGTGTTGGAGCTAGGGGAGTGACTACTGGTCCAGTGGGGTCGAGTGAGGTATCAAAGTAAAGCCTATGTGAGGGGGCATGTAATGGGCTGGGTGTGGGGTTGAACTAGCGTCATTCTGCGCATGCGCGGTGGCCGAAGGGTATGAAAATAGCCGTTTTGGAGCTAGCGAAGCCAATAATGGTCCAATGGGGTCGAGTGAGGTATCAAAGTGAAGCTTATGTGAAGGGGCATCTGACTGGACTAGCGGCTTGGGCGTTGTCACCATTCTGCGCATGCGCGGTGGCCGAAGGGTATGGAAATAGCCGTGTTGGGAGCTAGCGAAGCCAATAATGGTGCAATGGGGTCGAGTGAGGTATCAAAGTGAAGCTTAGGTGAGGGGGCATCTGACTGGACTAGCGGCTTGGGCGTTGTCACCATTCTGCGCATGCGCGGTGGCCGAAGGGTATGAAAATAGCCGTGTTGGGAGCTAGCGAAGCCCCTAATGGTCGAATGGGGTCGAGTGAGGTATCAAAGTGAAGCCTAGGTGAAGGGGTATTTTATGGCTGGGTGGGTGCATGTAAAATTTTTCCTGAAAAAAAAAAAACGGAAAACGGACTTTATCGAAAAATCCGGGAAAATGCCTATATGGGGTATGGGGGGTATATAGGTCGCCGGGCTTAACGGGGCCCCTAGTTCCAGGGTGGGTGTATGTAAAAAATTTCCTGAAAAAATACGGAATACGGACTTTATTCTAAATTACGGGAAAATGCCTATATGGGGTATGGGAGGTATAGGACCATCCTGGGAAACCTACTTCTATACATTTGCGGTAGGGTTGTGGGGTCTCGTTTCACTCGTCTCGTCATTTAGAACACGATAGGAAGTGTCCCCGTGCGAATCGGTGAAATTTTTGAAAAAAGTCACCGAGGCCTGGGTAGGCCCATAGGCCTATACTGCATGGCTATGGGTGTATAGGCCCATACGGGGTGGACATGTTGGAGTCTAGGTGAGTCCCTAATGGTCCAATGGGGTCGAGTGAGGTCTTATTTTGAAGCTCTCGTGGAGGAGCACTTGACTACACTAATGGTTTGTCCGTGTTCAATAGTCTGCGCATGCGCAGTCTGGCCGTAGTATAGAAAACAGGCATTTTGGGTGCTATGTAGGGGTGTGTTTGGGTTAGATATGAGCTAATCACGGTTCGAATGGGTCGTGTGAGGTGTCAAAGTGAAGCTTGTGTGGGGTAGAGTCAGAATGGTGTGTTTTTGAATGCATGTCGCGTTAATCTGCGCATGCGCAGTTGGTTGTAGTAAGTAAAGTGGCCATTTTGGGGCAGTACATGAAGGTATTTGGGGTCGAGATGGGCTATTCACGGTTCGAATGCGTCCTGGAAGGTGTCATCTTGTAGTTCTCGGGGTGTACATTCCGATTTGAGGGATGTTCGCGTCATCTGTGACGTCATCGGTGACGTCATCGGTACGAGTAGTAGCGAAAGTGGCCATTTTCGGGCAGTACATGAAAGTATTTGGGGTCGAGAGGGGCTATTCACGGTTCGAATGCGTCCTGGAAGGTGTCATCTTGTAGTTCTCGGAGTGTACATTCCGATTTGAGGGATGTCCGCGTCATCTGTGACGTCATTGATGACGTCATCGGTACGAGTAGTAGCGAAAGTGGACATTTTGTGGGTGCGTGGGGTGAGTTTGGTGTAGAGAGGGACTATCCTTAGTCCGAATGCGTCGTGTGAGGTGTCATTTTGTAGCTCTCGAAGTGTACATTCCGAGTTGAGGCATGTCCGAAGCATCTGTGACGTCATTGTTGACGTCATCAGTAGGAGTAGTAGCGAAAGTGGACATTTTGGGGCAGTGAAGGAAGGTATTCGGAGTGGAGAGGAACCATCCTTGGTCCGAATGCGTCCTGAGAGGTGTCATGTTGTAGCTCTCGGGGTGTACATTCCGAGTTGAGGGATATCCACAGCATCTGTGGCGTCATTGGTGACGTCATCAGTACGAGTAGTAGCGAATGTTTTAGCAGTGAAGGATGTTATTTGGTGTAGAGATGTACCATCCGCGGTGCGAATGCGTCGTGTGAGGTGTCATCTTGTAGCAACGCCCACCAAAGCCATTCTTAATGCTTCAATGCCCAGGTGAAATAGCTCAGAAGCTCTGATATTCCATGGAATTGTCACTAATTCTTCGAAATGCAGTGACGTCCTCGACGCCCGTCGTTACGCTTTAACACTCTAACATAACACTATGATATAGACCGGAGAGAGAACAACAACAACAGCAACAACAACAAGGATGACACATGAGAGAACAACAACAGCAAGAAGTTTTTTTCATATAGTTTATTCTCCCCAATGTTACATCATACCCACGCTGGGGGAGCCGCGTTGGGTATATTTACAATTCAAGAAGATTCTTGAGGCCACCATTTGCATGTTTTATATTCGTTCCTGTCCGTTAGATGTATTCTTGTTCAATCAGAAGTCTCCATTTCAGAAAGTTCCATCTTCGGCCATGTTCGCTCTGAACCGTTTATTCTAATCACCGTCGGTCAGGCCAGGATACCGTTGAGGCAACATACCCCCAAATAGTTGTTTGCGCATTCTGAGTATTTATCAGTGCATGGGTGAATACATTCACCCGATGGGAAGATTCCGTAATTTGGTCACGGAGAACGTAACATTGGTGACCCTCTCTACCTCCCATTGCAAGTTGGGGCGCTGTTCATAGGCCCATCCCAAGACATCCAATTGTTCCACTTGGTCCAGCATCATCTCTAGCGACACCCGGTTAATGATGGTAAACGGTTGGTCAAATACCCGGATGTTACTGCTTGGGTAAAAGTATCGGACTTGATCTGTCTCCTTATGCTGCAGCACATAACCAAACGCCAGATTTAATTTGAAGGACGTTGCTTGGTCATTGAAGATGGCTTCCACGTAGCTGCGTAGACGGGCGAGGTCGGTCAGTCGAAAATTGTAGATATCTTGAATAGGGCGATGACGTTGAAAACAGTGCCGTATCATGGTCCAATGGCGCCGATAGATGTCACTCACTGGATGGGTGCCCTGTAAGACATCGCTAGGAACATTTATGGGCTCGTCCAGAAAATGTTCGATGTTATCAGGCATATGACTCGAAACCGTAACGGTGGGGTCCGGTTGGATATCCAGGCTCTTCTGAACTGTGGGTATAGACGGGCTCTCCTTCATCACATCACCAGTGGCATTCGTCTCCCCGGGCTCATCTTCACTAGGTCTGACCTTCCGCGGCTCCTCTTCAGTAGGTAGTTGTCGCCAAAACCGTGGTACCGGGGCATGAATCAACCGTTGGTGTCGCAGCAACTGACTGCGTCGTTTGAAGAGTTGACCACAACCGTTACATTGTTCCCTCGCGCCCTCGTGGAATGAGCGTTCGTGGCGCAGTGAATGATCCTCCCGATTGAATGACCGTGCGCAGGTTGTACAAGTATGTCGTGCACCGTTGTGGATGGAGGCCTCGTGGCGTCGTAAATCTTCTAGACGAGTAAACAGCTTCTGGCAAGTTGTGCAAGTGAACATCTTGGTGGTTGACAGAGTGTGTGATGAAACAGCCAGGCCGCTTCCCTTTTATAGCACGCTAGCTGGTGATCTATTTTAGCACACTCAGTTCAACTATCCCAAGTCGAGGGCCGAGCCGTGACATCTTCGGTAACCTCCGTGTCTCTTCGGTCATCTCCGTAACGTCAACGATCAGCATGTAGACATAGAGAGTATGTACGGCATGTTGTGGTATTCATCAGTGCATGGGTGACGCATTCACCCGATGGGTTGATTGGTCGTCCTGGTCACGAAAAACGTAACATTGGTTACCCTCTTTACCACCCATTGTGTGTTGGGGCGTTGACGATGTGCCCATCTCAAGGCATCCAATTGTTCCACTTGGGCCAGCATCATCTCTAGCGACGCCCGGTGAATGATGGTAAACGGCAGGTCAAACACAAGGTTGTTGGCACTGGGGTAACAATACCGTAACTGGTCCGTCCTTTTGTGACGTAAGATGTACCCGAAAGCGACATTCAATTTGAAGACCATAGTTTGATCTTCGAAGATGGCTTCCACGTAGCTGCGTAGACGGGTGAGGTTGGTCAGTGGGAAATTGTAGATATCTTGAATAGGGCGATGACGGTGGAAACAGTACCGTGTCATAGACCAATGGCCCCGATCGTCGTCACTCACTGGATGGTTGTCCTGTAAGAGATCGCCAGGAACATTTATGGGCTCGACCAGAAAATGTTCGATGTTGTCAGACGAATGACTCGAAACCGTAACGCTTGGGTCCGGCTGGATATCCAGGCTCTTCTGCACTGTGGGTATAGGCGGGCTCTCCGTCATCGCATCACCAGTGGCGTTCGTCTCCCCGGGCTTATCTTCACTGGGCCTGACCTTCCGCGGCTCCTCTATAGTGGAAGGTTGTCGCGCATACCGTGGTGATGGACTATGAATCAAACGTTGGTGCCGTCTTAACTGACTGGGTCGTTTGAAGAGTTGACCACATTCATTACATTGTTCCGTCGCACCCTCGTGGAGTGAGCGTTCATGGCGCAATAAAGCATCTTCCCGATTAAATGACCGTGCGCAGGTTATACAAGTATATCGTGCGCAGGTTATACAAGTATATCGTGCACCGTTGTGGATGGAGGCCTCGTGTCGTCGCAAATCTTCTGGGCGAATAAACTGCTTCTGGCAAGTTGTGCAAGTGAACATCTTGGTGGTTGAGAGAGTATCCGATGAAACGACCAGGCCGCTTGCCTTTTATAGTACGCTAGCTGGTGATCTATTTTTAGCACACTCAGTTCAACTACCCCAAGTCGAGGACCATGGGACCTTTTTCACCGGCCTGGCCCGCCCCAGCACGCAGCGCGCGCGTCATCACGCGTCATCTCCGGAAGTGCGCGTCATCTACGGCAGCGCGCGCTGACGGTCTCCCTTTCGGCAAGGTTCGGAGAATACATAGAACTTATAGTCATAATCTATACGTGTTGGACGAGTCTCTTCACTCACCGTATACACGCAGCTCAATGAAATGCCCGCTCCAAACCTAGACCAAATACACGTACTTGGTCTGTGGGCTGATTTCATTGTCTCTCTATTTTTTACTATAGTGCTCTCGCATTCTAACCTTGATGGGTTATATTTTGGCCCCATCCTACACCACTGATTTCAGTTTGACTGAATCTCCAGATGCATTATGAATAAAACACACAAGACAGGGTTTTTTTTTTTTTTGGTGAGATCTCATTTTTATTCAGTGAACAACAACAACGTGAGAACAACCACGTGAAAACTGAAGCACAGAACAAGGGGCTTGTAATTAATTCAAGCCCAGAACAAGGGGGCGTATGTACATTGAAAGAATTCAAGCCCAGAACGGGACTTGTACATTGAAATGATGGGCGGCCCAGTCATAGACGAGTACATCTCGGTCCTCGGCCTTGGGGTACTCGTCAAACATGTGGACGATGGTAGATAAGGTCTTCCCCGGCATCGATGGTACAGGTAAAACAAGCAATATTGTCCGCACACCATACTGTCCAGGCTTTGCAACGTTTTAGTATTCCAACACCACGTCTCTGTGCCTTCATCCATGAAGTCTGTTAAATCGGGATGGAGGGTTGGTAGGCCGTACGGGTCAAAGTATTCACCCTGCTCTTCTGTCAAGTACACGGCCACCCAGTGTTCACCGGGCCGATCCATCGGGTCTGTATTCAGGACATAAGCAGCCGGATACACACGGTCTAATGGGAACACATCTCGGGCGAACACTCCTTGAAACACCCTACGTGTTCCTGGGTCAGTCTCCAGCACCGTGGTTATCTGGTCTGTATCCATGTTAGGTGGCGAAGTCGCACAGCACGTTACGGCTTTTATCGATTTGAATGATGTTGTCAAACTCAGCGTAGCAGATCACATTGATGGTTTTCGGTAAAGGTGTCCCGAAGTGCAGTTCCAAGCGTAAGTTGCCTTTCTTGACGAGACTCAGTTGATGATCGTTGTCTAAGGTGGGAGTCAGATCGAAACAGAACAATGTGTACCCTCTGCCGAAATCGTCTCGACTGATCATATTTCCCTCGTCTTGGTTGATTTGGCCAGTTGCTGTGAAGAGGTTCAGATAGCTCCGGATGTAATTTTCCGTTCCAAAGTTAGGTTGTAAGGGGCGTGCCGGTACCTGTTGGCCATCCACATGCAGGGCCACGAAATTGATGTTGAACGCTTTTAGGTTGAACGGATTCCTCGAGAGAGTCCCATTATGACTGACGTTCTCCACACAGGCTAGGGTTAAACGCTTGGGCAAATCCCCCAGGAACAGGTTTTCTTGATTGACAATCATATTGCCTTTAGGAACGGAAAAGACCTTGGTCTGTGCTCGTCGAATCGGGTACTGGGCTGGTTTTTTCTCCAAGGCTCTGATGTGCCCCAACTGTACACCTGGGCTGGGTTTCACTTTGCGTACAAACAGACTTGCCTCTTGGATGACAATGTTATACTCGAGGTCCTCATTCGGGGCCATCAAGGCAAACGCACGCGTTGCGCGCACTAGTCGTATTTTGACAGGTACTCCATTCAAGAGGTATCGGTCCTGCATGAATAAGTCCGCATGCAGACGTCCCATCATATCGACCGAGTGACTCTCTGCTGTGGCATCCACTCTCTCCGTATAGCCGGCGTTATCAGGACTCGCTTCCATGTTGCCTGGGGTATCTCGGTAGAACAACAGGGCTGTCAAATACGACTTTTTAGCGTCACGCCCGTAGGATAACAGTGTTTCGATGTAGGCTCGGTACGGGTACGTGTTCGTCGAGGCGCTCACCAGTTTATCACTCAGGGCTATATCCACTTGCTGGAATAGCGAATGAAGCCAGAGATTCACTGGACCCACGGGTGCCTCTGCTTTCAGGTCTGACCCATCTTTATTGGTGATTTTAGCTTTCACATATAGGTACGTATGGGCTAAATCCAGGTAGGTCGTATCTGCGTTGGTGATGGTGAATTCAATGGGGCCTGTGGCTGTAATGCTGGAAAGGGGCAGATGTTCTACCCATTGACCCTCTTCGGCACTGGTCTGAGTAGGTGGAACGGTCCATAAATCAAATTCACTGTTGGTAGAAGGACACGACTCGGCATGGATGAAAGCCATCTTTAAGAAAAGATATCCTTGGTCTTCTTCGATGTGCGTCGTCGCTGGGTCGGTCGTCGACTGGTGCGTGGTCTCGGTGGGGCAGCTCTTTTTTTCCCTACGGTGCGTTGTGCTTTGGCCACCAAGACGCCTCCCGCTTCTTTGGCCCGCCGTTTCAAGGATTCCTTGGGTGCCGTACCCCCCAAGACATCACCGGCCACTTGCAGTCCACTGCGCACCGCTTGTTTGCCGATCGCTTTGACCCCACGCGTCACCAAGGGCAGGAACGTTTTGACGATGCTCCCGAGTATGTTCCCCAGTCCATGTCCTCGTTGCATGCGTGTACCCGCAAAAACAGGAAAGTTACCCCCGGCCTGTTTGGTGTAATGATCGACGTAACTGGCTGTATGGCATTGATAAGGCACCTTCATTATGCAAAGTGAACCGCTCGGACTTGACGGAAATGAAGTGTCAGCACCACTTTTTCTCGTTCGAATGCCACCGGTCGTCCCGTGTCGTCTCTTATATCGATGACGATGGAGCTAATATCGGTCTGACTGACCGGTAGATACACGATATGCCTGAAACTGTGGGTGACTTGAGCTCCATACGTGCCTTTCACCGGGCAGACGCGCAGTAAAGGTACGTTGCTGTCGCCGACAATGTGTGCATCGACCACGTCCGAGTAGACGTACAGGCCATACATACCACCACGCATGTCCATCGGGATGTGGGCTATCTCGCCGGTGGGGCCAGCGTACCCCTGGTAATTGAAACCCAGCATTTGCTGTAGGGTAGGACTGAGTTCGACACTTACGTTGGGGCTGAGCGTGAGATTGGCCTTGTCGTTGTGTGCGTTGTAATCCAAGTCCACGTGATTTTTGAAGGGGAAAGATTTGATGGGTTTTGAAGTATTCGTGACGTCTCGTAGAGACTTATAATGCATCAGACTTCTCAGTCCACCCATGAACTCCTTGGGGGTATCATATTGACCTTCGGGTAGTTTGAGTCGAGTTTCTTGTCCTTCGTAAGTCACCTCGTACCATACTTCATTGGCTCGCACGTTGTACCACGAGTAAGGGTATTGGATATCCACGAGTCCACATTCCCAGCGTCCAGGTAAATGCAACGGTTGTGGTAACTGGGTCACGTACTTGGTCAAGGTGTTGTCAGGAAACACATCAGCCGAGCTGTTACTGGGTAGGGCGAGGTAAAACATGATGACTGAGCTGTCCTGCTGCTGCTGTTGGTTTTAATACTTCTCCCAGCCCTTGGGCGCTAATCGTCGTGATGGTCGCGGTGATTTAGCTCTTGGTGGTTGCAGAGGGTGGCGTGGTAAAAGGGGTGAAAACGTAGGTGCCCGCCGTGGTGGTGATTTGGGTGGTGACTCCGGTTCCCAAGGTTCTGGTGGTGTACTCACATTCTGCATAAAGGCCCAGCGCTCGGGGTTCCCCACCAATTCCTGTGGTACATGCATGTCTTTCAAGCCTTCAGCGAAGACCTCCCATCCTCGAGGATTCGTGTGCGTTCTGCGTTGACGCATCAGGTCATTCACTAAATCCGTCATATGGGTCCCGGGGACCACCTGATTCTGTACCAGGAGTTCGCCTTTATCATTCCAAGTCATGTTAGGATTCTGTTTCATCCGTTGTAATACCAGGCCAGCTTGTTTCTTGAACGAGGCAGGTACACTCTTCAGGACTTCGTCTTCGACCCACTGTGGGGCTGTGGAAGGTACTCCACCCGGCTGTTGGAACGGTGCTGAGGTCGGCGGTGTGTCACGTGGTGATGGTGGTGGAGCAGAGAGGGTTTTGTATTGGTCCATGAACGTCATGTACCGCTGAAGCGTCTCATTGTACCGTTGTACTTTCTCACTATCGCTTAACCCCGGTCTCTGTAAGATCTGTTGCATCTCTCCATCGAGGGTGTTTATCGTCTTCACCGTAGAAGGGACAGGGTAGGGAGATTGGAGGTTTTGAAGGAGCCGAGGTTCGACGAGGACCATTTTATTCGTGTGGTTCATTGTCGGCCGAAGAGTCCACCCAATACTGGACCCAACACGGAAGCGGCCAACGGTGCTAAGATAGCCCCGAGAAATCCGCCTTGCTGTAACACCTTTTTCTTTTGTGTTTGAGACACTCGCTTCTGGACTAAGGTTCTTAGACCTGTCTTATGCTTGGCCAACTTGGTCTTCTGAGCCGGAGTCAGTGGTACGTTGCCTTTTAAGATATTGAGTCAATCATAGACAGCACACGAGAGCAGGGTCCGCACCGCGTACAATGGTTCGGACTAACTCGGGTGGGGCCGTCTTCAATACACGGAGCGTGGGAGCGTGCTTCCGTACTCGCGCAGACATCCTGTACAACTAATGCTAGAACCCACAACTCTGCTCTTTTTATCTACTTCAGAGAACACAATCCTGCTGTGGTATTCATTCTTTTTTATTATCCCCATCATCAAAACACACACACACTCCAGCTGGGGGAGCCACTGTAGGTGTGTTTACATTATTTTTGCATGTACACGTGGTGAGTCTCTCCGGGAAAGATGCCGGTCCGTAGTCGAAGGTGGTCGGGGTGGTTTGCTTCAGGTCGAAGAGCATATACCCGTGCTGAGGGGTTGTCGCATCTTTAAAGGCTTCCAATGCAAACGGTGTGCGGCCGGGATACATCTGTCTCGCCAGGTGCAGCGGTTGAGTGGTATCTCTCGGGTTTTTGAAGACCACCATGTAGTGGGCATTTAAGCTGATGTTCCGATGTTCTTTGTTTTTACTGAACAGATTCTGCACAATGTAGATGATGCTGAGCCGTCGATGGTGGCTGCCTTTGGTAAAAAGTTGGGTGACCCGCGCATCCGTCTCCGCCATGAGATCATCCAGAATCACCAAGGTGTCGGGTTCCAAATCGGCCAGGTTGGGTAGGCCTTCCACGAACGTGATGTGGGGCATTGCTGCATACGCTTCCTGCCATTCCCCGTAACACCACACGACTCTGGCAATGGGTGGAGTGATCATGCTGTCGGCATGTTGAAGGAGCTTCCTGACGAAGTGCGTTTTGCCGGAGCCCGTCGGTCCTGCGATGACGCAGGTGAAGGGATGCTGCCACCGAGGGTCCATGGTTGGAGGTGTATCCGTTGTCGTGGTAGCCCGCTCTTGTAAATTTGGTACGAGTGAACTGGAGTGGTGGTGGTGGGCACAACGTCGGTTGTTGTTGTCTGTTCACGTTCAGGGATGATGATGGTGGTGATGGGTACAACGTGGGTCGTCGTCGTTGTCGGTTCACTGTGAGGGATGAAATCCGGTGGGGGTTCAGACGTAGTGGATGTACTTGGTATAAGTGTGGAGCTTACACTCGTTGTGGCTTGTACACGAGGTGTGGTGGTGGTGGTGGTGACTGGGCTGGATACGACTGGT
>JAVTVY010012647.1:0-49771 GCA_036873755.1 Hanleya hanleyi
CGCCATCTTGGTCCCTGAAACAGAATTTGCATATGGAGGAGGAGAAATACTGACTACATTCAGCAAATTACTAGATGGAGTTACACTCATATCCTGCGTAACGGACATATCAAGAGAGGCAGACTCGTCCGGCTCGTTCACAGGTGAGCGAGACGGAGAGCCGACCAAGTTCTCGGCACAATCGAAGCCGGGCGGGGGCAAAACTTCACTGGCATATGAACCGACAAGATATCGTTGGAATACATCGTCGGCCCATAGCTCGCATTCTGCACACTTGGCATATTGATCGCACCAGATCCCTCTACACGGCGGACAAGCTGAATGCGGATCCGTCGTGGGTTTGGATCGTCCACATACAACACAAAACACGGACGCCATCTTTATTATGATTCGATAATACTCCCTGACGATGTTTGAAGTCCAGGTAGGTCTCGAATCCAAGGAATTTGGTAATATTCCTTCTTCTCTCTCAAGGTAATATCCCAGGAAATCTCCGTAGGTAATCCAAGGTTACGAGTAAGGAATATCGTGGTATTACAGATGTAGATCTTTGAAACTTTTACGGGAGCACAATGGAACTACGTCTGACCGCTACGATTGTAGAGGAAAGAAGGAAGTGACGTGGTCAGACAGAGAGGATTCTGGGTACTCGCGCATGGGCATTGGGGCATTACAGGGACTATTTCTTTTGGTTCTGTGGTAAGGTTTTACAATGGGGCAATCGCGTAGGAACACGATAGCAATAAGGTATGTGAAGGTAAGTTTTACAGCGTAGGAAATAATCCCAAATGTTCAATGGCAGCCATGAAGTGTGAATCAGGACAAGCATTTAGTAGTCAGTGATAATCCATACTCATTCTACCCAGTACTGTATTTTTCAACATCATTAACAGTTCTCATTCATGGTATGTAGATAATTGTGTTATTTATTCTCAATGAAACTAATATATCTGGCAGAGATATGTTTTGTGTGGAATTTTAACTCTAAAATAGGACTTGCTATAATGACATTCATGAAATCAAAATGTGATGTCATAGAGGGAAATATCACTCACTAGGTTCCTTGTCACTGTGGCGGACTGACTTTACATACTAAAGCTTAGAAAAGAAAACGTAGTTTAGACAAGAGAAATAAACTGCAATGTGTTAAGAAAAATACAGTAGCGAGCTTCTTCCTGATCTTCCAAAACAAAGAAAAATTGAGAACTGACAATGTTTTGCCTCAGACTGTAATATATTGCGGTTATTTGGAGCCTATTTGGATAACCTTCAGAGCAAAGCACCCTAGGTATATCCAACATGGCCTCACACGTGAGTGAAACTGAAATGATGTGTTTTTGCCAATTTTCTTCAATTTTGCTTTCTTTTGCCACATGCAAGTGTCCGGAATAATTTTATTTCCAATTTACTGTGCAGTTTTGTGGAGTTCTAAGCTTGTACCGGGTATCATTAAATACAGAAATATCAAGTACCGTAACTGATTCTTCTTCTTGATTTTATAGAAAAACTTACAGCTTCCCAGCCTCCAATGACAATTACATTAATATAGGAGGCATAACCCCCACCCCTTCCCAACTACACCTAAATTGCTCAGGCTATGTGGGTAGGTCTGATTGTGCACATGATTGGCACGAGAGTATCAACAATTGATTGGTGTGAAAGTATCAACAATTGAGACCAGGTGATTTTTAGCATAGAATATCCATCACAGCGAACACAATGTTCTACTTGCACCAACCATGATCAGGCCACTGTTAGTTGAATGTTCGTTTCTCATGATCCTCTCACATCTGAATATGAGGGGCAAATAATTAAAATTCATGAGGGTTTCAAGATTTTTAGGTGCGAAATATATCTTTTTCTTCATATTTACATGCGTTTGGTTTACTAAATTCATAATTATTAATTATTGCACTCAGGATGTCTATTTTCACAAGGTCACGAGAAATGAATAATTAAGTAACAGCGGCCTCAACCAGTCCAGCACACATGCTGATGACAGAGAACCTGCACCAAACATTACATATTCATGAGACGAGCTGAAGCACATTCTGATTGGCCGAGCCCTCGAGTGACACATGGCAATCCAATGTCAGGGCTTGACTGCTAAGCCTGTGACCCTGTAACCTCTGCTTTGCACAAAGCTAAAGCAATATAACTTGATTGGCTGTCAGAGACAGGATGTCATAAATGAATTAGTATGTTCGCTAACACCTTTTAACTGGGGCGAGGGCCTACTGACACAGTGAGAGAATATCCAAATTTCAAACCTGTGAATTTGTATCCCTCAGAGGTGTTCTCAGACGGGTGGCATTAGGAGTTAACATCAGGTCTTTCATGGGTGGAATTGGAGGGGGTGGTGGGGGAGGGGGTGGAGGTTTAGCAAGGGAACGGTGCCTGGAGTTACTCGGTGTGACGTGAGCGACTGGTATGAGACAGTTCTCATCTTGCTGCACCCTGTTGCACAGCCGTCTCTCAGCCAGTCGCTTGGAAGATCGTCTCCCCTTGGCTTCTGTGATGTGTTGAGTAAGAACAATACAGCATCATACAAGCACAAAAATGTTCGAGACAAAGCATTCAATCACTAACCAGCTGCCATATCACAACTCTGTTAACATAAGTGTGTAATACTTTTATCAGGTCTACTTTATGCAATAATATTTCAGAAACATGTAAAGATACTTTAGAAATGTCAGAAAAAAGCATAAGTAGTTAATTGAATAAGTTAATTGAATTATTGGAACCTAAATTTCAAAACTATATTAACGGCAGTATTTCAATAGAGAAAACTTTGTAGCAATTCCACAACACAGGCAAGCAACATTTTGGGGCATGCAACATTTTGGCATAAAAAATCTGTTCTAATTTGGGCAAAAAACTAAATTAATGGTTTGACATACATGGAAGAGTTTTCAGGCAATTTCTGTTGGTATCGAGTTACTTTTAGATTATATTGTAGAAAATGAGGAAATTTCTTTAAGAGGAATTTTTTTTAAGAAAATGGTACATGGGGTGGGGAGAAGACACCTTTTTCTTACCCCAACCACCCATATACCACTTATCCTCGCGTGTCGTTGTGCACACTCCAGGTCATGGTAAGAATAGGCTTCAGCCCATCAGAGAGCCTGTCATAAGAGGCGACTAACTGGGGGCGGGCTCCCAGGTGTGAAAAGGAATATGACCCCACCCGTCGGGTAGGACCCTACCCGTGTGATTTCTGGGTGTGAAAAGGAATAGGAATCAAATGTTGTGATAGGACTGCAATAGTGTTGAAAGCGACATTAAATCATATTCACTCCCCCACCCTGTATCCCATCTCCCTAATGTTATGACCCATCATACATGTACCACAGAAATAAGAAATCTTCCCCCATCGCATGTACTTTTCTCTGGAAGAGCTCTAATCATACGGAGCTGTTACACATGATTGTTATATGTTTTTATTGGGTCTAAATGATGTCATTGAAATATATGCATAGGCTTTCAAATAATGGCGGTCATTTCTTAATTTGTCTAACTCTGCATTAACCCAGGGCAAGGTCAGTATGAACTCCTGCTGTACATCAAGATCCTTATGCTCTTCATGTGAACAATCACAATCAAAGTGTGACCGAGATCTATACATCATTCTCTAGATAACGCATTTATAACAAAAATCATACAGATTAGGATAATGATTTGATACGATATTTTGATATTTTGCATATATCAAATATAGATTTGATATTTTGGAACATCATGATGTCTTGCCAGCATCGTTGAAAACTGTTGACCAGGTCTTTCTTGCAGAAAACTAGCCTATGTGTTTATGTTTATTATGATATGATTGTTTTTCTTTGAATTTGGTGCTGATGCTGTTATATGAATTAGGTCTTGGGTTATGAATGCAGAAATTCTTTATTGGATGGTGGCTGAATACTGAATGACGGACCAGATACTTAATATCTAATGCGTTGACTCCTAATTTGACATCTGGATAATGACAATATTAAGAATCTAGATCTCTATCACCCTATAGACTATATCTGAGATATTAAAATTGCAATTTTTTAGCATAATTTGAAATGTGAAATAAAGTTGCCGAAATGTCACAGCTGCAACTTTTAGCTGAAATGTCATGTGTCAAAATGTCACATGCTGGAATATTCTGACACCCCTGGAATGATGAATCAACATGATAGTGTTGTCTACAGCCCTGACAGTTTTGACTGACTACTGCCAGTTATCTTTTGCCAAACTACAGCAGTTAGCCTTACCTTGAGAGTAATCAAAGGCCTTCTGCATGCCAGTCTTGAGCTCTCCGACCTTGTGACCCAACTCCTCATCAGATACAGCACTACCTGGGTAGAATCCACCATTCAACATAGACATCATCTTCACCTAAATAGTAGAGAAGAGAATGCTTGAAACCGCTGACCATGCATTATGGCTCATGATGCTACATTCCCATTGATGGCATTTGTTGGGGGGAGGGGGGCATACAGATTTACGTATATGTAAACAATAGCAGTACTTTGGGCCTGACGATTCAAGTGCCAAACTGGTATGTCAAGCTGGTATCCTGCAGCTGAATCAGGTATGTATACGATTACTTCACCACCTGTGTTAATTTTACATGACAAACTTCTGAAAGTCTACAGCATATGGGAGTGCACTCCGCATCTCTACCAAGTTAGATCAAACAGATTTAGTATGTGTAAATTGGAATCAGGAAGGGCAAATCACTCCTGCACACACCGCCCTCATGCCCCTGGCTAACACACTGACATACATGAGATAGAAGGTGGGTTCCTGTGTCCTGAGGGTGAGGACAATCCCTGGCAAGTAATGGATGCATCCCATAAGTGTACAAAGCTGTAAGCTCTCAAAATTATTGTGGTGGGGCAAGGCATAATTTACCAGGAAGGTGACCCAGAGTGGGGACAACATCCCAGGCCTAATGGATGTCTTCCATAATTGTACAATTTTTTTTACCAAGCCTGCAATGTTTCAGGGGCTTTGGTCAAAAAATGTGGGATGAGTTGATTACTCCTGGTAATTATGACAACTACTGTAAACCTCGTTTTTTCGGATGAGAAAAGAGCAGATGTCAGCATGCACACTGTAGTATTGTGTGAGACTAATATAGCTTGGGAAATCAGAATATCCACTTTACTCTTCCAATACTATTAGTACGAGTGCTCATTCACCCCCATGGCTCATTCATCCCCATGGGTTCATTCACCCCCATGGGTTAGTTTATAGCGAAAACCCCAGGTCTCTCGCCGCACCCTATCCTGCACCACACCTATAGGGATAGGGAGATCGCGTGCCCTTTCTATACTACTCATCGCGCATGCGCAGTCGACCCATTCTACTGTAGGGTGCAAGCCTGGCCCATGGAATCTCAGGTAGCGAAAAACCCCAGGTCTCTCGCCCCACCCTATCCCGCGCCACACCTATGCGACCCGCTGTGCAGTGAGTAAAGCGGAGGAGGAGGAGTCGGAGGAGTCGGACACGCCACGGATTATACTAGGGAGATTTAGTTCATACATGTAGTGCAGAAATACATGTATGCCTACATGGTTGATGAAGTATTATTCACATTTAAGCTTAACAGCCCCAACAGTGTTTTTAGCCAGTGTCCACCAGTCAATTGTAAATTTTGGACAGGCAAAAATTGGAAAATTGGGCAAGGAAGAGAGGGGAAAACAGAGAAGCAGCCTGTCCAAATCTGGTCAAATTTGATATTTGGACAGGCAGATTTTATATCCTGGCTAACACCCTGCCCTCAACACTCTTCCAGGTAACACTCTTCCAGGTACTTGTCCCCAACACTCTTCCAGGTACTTGTCCCCAACACTCTTCCAGGTACTTGTCCCCAACACTCCTGTCTCCCAGGCCTTGGGGAAATGGATAAGATCTTCCAATTGTGCTAGATATACGTCTATTCAAATGTTGAGAAAATTCACTAATTTCATTCAATGTCATCTGACATTTGAGTGAATATGGACAAAAAGGTACTGAGGGGGCATCTGTATCCACTTCCTCAACCAAACCTCAGGCACCCTCCTACCAATTCAGTCACTCATCGCTAGCCACTATTGGAGCCCTCTGCCTCAGCGATGCCATTCCAATATCATTTGGTTTTATTCTCAGGCTTCCCAGAGCTTTTATTTATTTATTTTTTTATTTTATGCTATTTTTCTGATACTTTTATGCTTTTTTTTTATACTATTTTTGGCATCAAATTTTATGCCTTTTTGAACTTCCACGTATTAGTTCCCAAAGTCATGAAAGTATAACAGTGTTTTAGTTAGTTTTAGCGAGTGAGAAAAAATGACAAGGTCCAACTCATGATAATTTTGACAAAAACAATCTGTTCACAAACCTGGAGACTTTTGTTCATAATGCAAGTTTATATTAATATCATGAAAGGTGCAAGAACTGAAACAGCTCATACTCGAACATAAACAGTTTTCTCTTGGTCTTCTGGTACAACTGGGGGAACAAAATGATACCCTAGCAAAACTCCTGAAATAGGTTGCCCAGACAGTTTGTGTGATGTCTCCGATATATTGGGCATGGGGTTCAAAACAATGGGCTTTGAGACATGATCGATAGTCAACACAAATTTAGAAATCTCAAGAAACATTCCAGACTAGGACTAATGAGGATGTCCATGCTGTGACGATGTTGATTTTTTTATGAACTCCAATGTCCAGCAATAGTTGAAGTTGTGCCTTACCCTAATTTTGGAAGGCACATGGTACATGTATGTACCTAGTAGGGTGTCTTCATGTTGCACCCCAGTGTAGTGTACGATATCTTCGGTGGTCAGACATGAATACATCGATCGTTGCATTTCAGCAACAATTTTTCTAACAATAAGCTTCCACTACTGGTACTTGTATGGTGCAAACTGTTTTATCACCCAAATGTCATTCTGATAGAGTTTGCTACATGGTGGATAGTCATTGCGTCTTCACCAAGATTGACTGACCTGGTCACAAACTCACCTGGTGTATCACCCTGATTCACCATTTCACTGTTGGAAAGAACTGCTGTGGGGCTGCATTGTATATTTAGTAACCACTGGCTCTTGTCAACAAGTAGAAGATAGCGTAAATCATTGGATTAGACATCAGGCCATAGATTCCCCTGGCTGATATCCCATGATGTCTTGTGATGAAAACTCCCAGAACTGCATTAATCCAGTAATATTTTGATACCAGTATAAACTCTCACGCCCAAATGAAAAGGAGACAAGTCCTTTTTTTCTGGCAGAACCTCATTCCTAGGTACCTTGATATGACATAATAACAGCTGTGCTATACTGAAACTCATTGTAATGAAGGATAGGTGTACTGATATACCTTAAGATAAGAAAACATGCTAGCGTCTTCTTCATCATCTCGTTTTCTCCTCTGTAAGACCTTCATGTATGCCTGAGGATCTTGATCTATGTAATCCATCAATTGCTGCAAAACAATAAGAAATTTAATTTATTACTGGTATATAAATATATATCAGATCAGGTTGATGTTGATTACTTGTTCATTTCTCGTGACCTTGCTTGTAAAAATAGACATGTCGGGTGCGATGATTATTAATTTATATTAATTACAACTTAATAAGAAACCAATTCGCCTTCAATACAAATCATTCAATCAAAACACTTCTTTGACAGTCGACTTCACGTACATTTCCTCCCTAACAGAACTTTGAATATCGACTTCACATACATTCCTCCCAAACACCGCTTTGACCTCTATTTCATGTACATTTCTCACTAGCACCGCTTTGATACTCGACTTGCCTACCTCGCTAACACCGTTTTGACACTGGACTTCATGTCCATTCCTCCCTAACATCGCTTTGACCATGTTGACGCTCGACTTAATGTACATTCCTCCCTATTAAACTCCGATTTGACACACAACTACAGGTAAACTTTGGTGGAGAAATATATCTAACCCTAAGTCCTAAATCTGCTTTAATTGACACTCGACTTCACATACATTCCTCCCAAACCCCGCTTTGATACTGGACTTCAGGTCAATTCCTCCCTAACACTGCTTTGACACTTGTCTTCATGTACATTCCTCCCTAACACCGATTTGGCACTCGTCTTCTTGTACATTCCTCCCTAACACATACATTTTGCTGGAGAAATTATAGGATTTGACAGCTGAAATAAACCTGAATATGATAAAACGTACATGTCTATCCCCAAGTTATAATCCCGCTTTGACATGTGACTTCACTTATGTTCCTCCCTAACACCACTTTGACACAACTTCACATACATTTCTCCCTGAAATATACACTTTACTGGACAGGTGATGTGATTTTGATAGCTGAAATAAACCTGAATGTGATCGTTATGAAACATACCTAACCCTAAGTACTAATCTCGGTTGACATTCAACTTCACATACATTCCTTCCTAACACTGCTTTGATACTCGACTTGACGTACAGTACTCCCTAACTCTGCTCCTGCACTAGACTACAGGTACACTTTGGTGCACAGGCTTCAATTTAAGGTGGTAACCTGTTTTTAGGTTGCCTGGAGGTTGCCATATGAAAAATAGTGGTAACCTATTTTCAGGTCCCTATAATTTTGACCAATAATATGACAATAGGTTAATAATTATGCAATAGGTTGCGATAGGTTACCAGTGTAGATTTCATGATAACCTGTGGAGAGGTTACCATCAGCACTCCTTAAATTGAGGCCTGGGTGCAGAAATTATATGACTTTGATAGGTAAAATGAACTTGATCCTGTAAGCATAACTCACCCAATTCCTAATCCCGCTTTGACAGAGTTCAGCTACACTCCTCCCCAACACCACTTTGACATTGGACTTCACAACCCCTGACACCACTTTAACACTCGACTTCACATACATTCCTCCCTGGTACAAATTTAACATTCGACTTCACATACATTGACACTCAACTAAACATACATTCTTCTCTAAGCCTGCTTTGACTAAACTGCCGCACCAATCTGTCGTTCGGCAAAATATACCTTGTCAAAGTGTCGCTGCAAACTGTTGTCTAGAAAAAACAGTTTCAAACTGTCACAGCAATCTGTCATCTGGCAGAATTTAACTTCTCAAAGTGTAACTGGGAGGGGGACATACCTCATTCATTCGAGTGATTTCTTACAGAGAAGTGAAGTTCCAAAGCCGCTTCAATTGACAATCGACTTCACATACATTTATCCCTAATAAAAACCGTTTCAAACTGTCGCAGCCATCTGTTGTTTGACAGAATATACCTTGTCGCAGTGTCGCTGCAGAGGGGGCTTCTCTCTTGAGTTCTTACATGAAGAATGGACCTACGATATGTAGACTAAAATTGATCATGTTCAAAAGTAATAATGATAAAACCTTCAGTGCTTTTTGAGTTTCTGTAGCTGTTTGCTCATCATATTCCTCCTCAGACATCTGTGTACAGTAGGCAGTTTGTAGCTGCTTGGGATCGTCAAACTCGTCCATATTCTCCATACCAGGAGAGGCAGACCTCGACATTGTCTTCACAACTACAACAACAATTGATGAACTTAAATTGTGGCAATATAATTCTAACAATTCATACAGGAAAAAAATACCTTCACTTACTTTTTGTATGATCTGCCAGGTATCTTCGATGATTCCTGTTGTCCAGTTCATCTTAAAACAAGTAAAATAAGTAGCCTTCTATATGCCGATGACTTGGTGTTATTATCCAAGTCAAAGGAGGGCTTGCAAAATTCTATGAATAAATTAGGGGAATATTGTACCATGTGGAATTTAAATCTTAATATTGACAAAACAAAGGTTATGGTATTCACTAGATCCGGTAAATCAGTAAAGACAAATATTTCTTTTTGTGGGAATACTCTTGATCAAGTAAAGACATATAATTACTTAGGAACAACTTTTCATCAGTCCGGATCTTTCTCAGCTGCAAAACATGATGTATACAAAAAGGGGTTGAAGTCTTATTTTCACCTGATCAAGTCCTTTGGAGTAACCACACCCAGCATAGATACCTCCTTACATGTTTTTGATCATACTGTAAAACCAGCGGCATTATATGGGGCAGAAATTTGGGGTTGTATGAATGGTAAACGATTGCTTCAGAAGGGTGATGGTTATCTTATGAGATCCCTTGAGGACATTCCCTCCGAGAAACTTAATCTTAAATTTTGTAAATATATTTTAGGTGTACACTCTAAAGCCAGTAATGAAGCTGTTCGTGGAGAACTCGGCAGGCTACCAATTACCTTTGATATCCTTAGGTCTCAAGCCTGATATTGGTCAAGAATCGAATCCTTACATGATGATAGCCTTTTAGCTGAGGCTTATTCTTTATCATGTGATCTATATGGTGAAAGTGCTCAGTCTTGGGTGGGGGATATGGAAGCTTTATTTTCTACTTTGAATATATCTCATTTATTCCCTAGAAATGTTTGTATAAGTCCTAAGTGCTTATCGAAACAAGTATCACGCTGTCTAGCGGAGAAATATCGTTATTTATGGAAATGTAAAATTGAACTCTCTAATTCTTGTGCTAATATGCTTACAGATGTGAAACAGTTTCATAATCAGTTCTCCGGTGTGAAACTTAGGACCTATCAACTTTTTAAGTCTCATTTTCATAGGGAAACCTATCTTAATACTATTAAGTGTGCTGAATATAGACAGGAATTATCTAGATTCAGGCTAAGCTGTCATAGATTATCTATAGAACATGGGCGGTATAATAATACACCTATTAACGATAGAACTTGTTCCTTCTGTCCAAATGAGATCGAAGATGAATTTCATGTATTAATTAATTGTAATAAATATAGTAATATTCGCCTTTCTTTAAACGAAACAGCAAGCAAATCTTGTGCAAATTTTAACTTGTTGTCGTCCCCAAACCAGTTTATCTGGCTGCTTAGCAGTGGTAACTCGGAGGTGTGTTTTGCACTATCAAAATTTATTTGTCATGTTATGGTATTGCGACGTGAGTCTGAACTTTCCGGGTAGCTTTATTTGTACATGTATTATATAATAACATGTCTCATAAATGCTAGTTAGCCTTTGATCCTCATAATGGTAAACAGATCTCAGTGTTGGAGAAATTTGTAACTTTCTTGTGTGTTGTACATGTTTGTTTGAATCAATTGTATCAAAGAAAGGGGGGAGGGGTATTGATTGTACGCTCCACGTGGGCACCTGATTGGTTAATAAATTCTATTCTATTCTATTCTATTCTGTAATATTCTGAATACTACCAACAGGAGTCCAAATAAGGGTAGCTTACAACATGTACTATTTACATGCAAACATGCACAGTAATTTTCTGCTCTGCATGTAAAATTTGATAAAATACAAGATATGCGAGTGCACACATTCAATTAAGCTAAATCTGGGCATGCTTTTTATACGTTCAAAAGCTGTAGAAATGCGAAAGTTGTGAAATGCAATCAGTCCAAAGCTAGACCACAATAGTTTTTAAATAGACACAAATGTCTTGAAGGTTATACAAAATGGTCTCAAAATCTGCTACTTTTTTGTGCTAAATTGTTGTAGAGGTGATAGCTATAGAACCTTTGCTGTGTAGGTGGGCGTGGCTGTTCTTCCCTACACAGCTGTAGTTCCTTCCCATCACATTTCGTACCACGAAGTTTTGGCCTCCGAAAGGCCTGCGTTTCGGAAGGTTTAACGGCTGCACATACAAGAACACAGTAGCTGGTGATAATACAATGTACCTCGTTATTCTCCTTGTAGTCTTTTGTCACTTCCCTCCAAGTTAGAACTCTCGGTATTCCCTCATTCTTAAGTTATCATCAATTGTTCAAGATTCTCGGGGATTTGAATATTCAGCTGACTGCCATTCAACTGTCAGTGATGTAAATTTCCCTTGCACGGACTTTGCCGGAGATGGCGGTCTCTTTGAAAACAAGCTGTGGCGCATGCGTGATTATTCAGGTCAGTTGGATGACGGTCCAACGAATGCGCGTGTACGTGGGCGTGGCTAACGGAGACATTCAAAATATGAGACCAAAATATGTCAGAAAACTCCGTGAAGGCGTGATTAAAAGATGATATCTCAAGAACGAGGAATTATTAAGTGTTGAGAGTTGGCAGGCGGCGAGAAGGACCAATGTAGAGGAAAATGAGGTATAGTTTATTACTATTCGCTGCCGTTTTATTTCGTGTGCAGTTAGGATATTGGACAACGTCATTCAAAGTTCAATGTGTGGGATGTATTGTGTATAGGAGGAACCTTGGCTGTGAGTCGATTACAGAGCCATTCGAGACTACAGCCATTCCTGGGCTATAGAGGTGATTATATAGACTTGTTTTACATTTTTGTATGTTTTCAAACTGCTCAAGGTTGGAAATAGCAGCAGTAAAGTGTGACAATTTCATGCCCCTTTCAAAACGGCGAAAGCTGTGACCGCTTGACCTGTGACGTCACAACCTGATTACGATCTCGCTCAAATGCCTGTTGTGATGTCCAAATGTCAGCGACATCACGCTATTACTCCCACAGTTGGGTGAATCTTTCGTAACATCGCCCGACGTCATAGACTATGACGTTTACGGCGCAATCGTAATGAGGTTGTGACGTCATGCACCAGAGGTCACGGCTCCAATACGTTTTCCCCCACATGTGTGCTATTCGTGTCCTAAAACCCACTTCGATGACATTATTCGAGAAAAAATACTAATTTGTTGTTTGGAACACTACTGGGTATGTTTTAATGCAAAGAAGTATAGAGTCATTTGGTATAACCTTTAAGTTTCAACTGACTTTTACTTCAAAGGGAACTACCGCCTCCATCGTCACTACCAATCTGGGCAATCAATCTCCGGTTTAACTAACTCAAAGATCTGGTTATGAGGATATTGCTTCATATCGGAGGATAAAGTAAACCTGAAATGATAATATCGGAGTAACTCCAAGGTTAAGATATTATTAGGGGACCTGTGTGATACTGCCGATAAGAGTTGTATCTTCACTGATGGAAAATACGGAAGTACATGTACTTAATGATTAGTATATCATTACCAAGGAAAACTTTGGAGTCTGTTCAGGAGCCAACTCAAACGGATATAACCCATGATATGCCAAGATTTCTATTGATCACTCTCATTGGTTGGTGAAAAATGGGGCTCAGCCTTGTCTGTTTATGTTAATGGCTTTCACTATACTGATTCAACAGGGCAAGTATTTATTGTCGCATCATTGTCAACAGGACCATGTTTTCATTTGGACTGAAACACTGCATCCTAACAAGAGCAAATCAAATTTTAGACTTGGTACAGTATTTTACTGGTTGAGATCTTTCAGTCTTGGGCATCAACCAAAATGGTGACCGACAGTGAAATAACAAAATATCTGATAACTGATGCTCCCCAGGCATGCACACCTAGAAAAATTCTGCAAGTCAAAAGTCACCACTTGCCATGCGCTGGTGTTTATTCCAGCGTATCAGTGATTGTGTTCATCCAGCGTGTTGGGCGAGTGACAAGTTTGCCATGTTAAAAGATAGGATCAAAGTCGACATGTTTTCTGTCGCATGGTGAATGGCAAGTTTTTACATGTTAAAAACATCGCCACTCGCCACATGCCGGAGAGATATCTGGTGCATGGCGAGTTTGTAAAAAAAGTCACCAAATGACGTAAGCTCGGCTCAAATAAAATGTATACATAGCCACTGGGGGAACACTTCACCTCTTTTTCAGTGGTGTACAGACATTTCCCCACCGGGACATTTCCCCTCCAGACATTTCCTCACATTATGGACATTTCTTCATTCATTACATTTCCCCACCTGGGCATAATCCATATAATTTGATGCTGATGGTCATCAATGTGGAGAAAGCCTTGAAGATGTTTTGTTTTAGGAAAAAAATTGACCAAATATTGTTTTTCAATATTTCAATTTTTTTATAATATTATGTAAACAACAAATTACAATTTAACTCAATGGCACATTCATTTAACTATAATTTTTCAAATATATTTTCAATTCAATAATGACAAAAGTCATTTCCTACTCACTACTATTCAGTTAAGGCAGGCCTTGCATTTTGATGGGGCTGGTTGTATGCTTTAACCTTAACTCAGTCCGATAAAATGAAAGGCTTTAATAAGGGTAGGCCTGTTAATCAATAAACAATCATCGCTCATTACTAGTTGCTCCCACTACTCCAATAGCCATTGTGTAATCAACCGCTGGTGTCAGGGGGTTGAATTGTCCAGTATAATCATTTCTGTTTTATATCAGCCTCTGAAGTCCTTGATTACTTGTACATAACATCAGGCTGTACTATTTTGTTGTATTTGGTTGAATCTTTCCTTGCATTTTCTATTCTTTTCTAATTAGTCTTTGAAGTCATTGTCACTCTTTATCAAAATGTAAATATAGCCAAGTGTAGTTATGTCCGAATGTGCTACTGTAAATTTGCTATTATCGTTAGATAATAATATAATCAAAACATTATAATATAATGTAATATAACTTGGCAGATTACCCCTAAAATTCGACATTCTGAAACGCCTCTTACAATTGTGGATACATATTTTGGATAATCCGGGCTCTTTGGTGTTCGAAGTGTACATTAATACATTGAGCAGTAGTAGCTGGGCTGCCTATATATGTATGCTTTTAGACTCGTGTGGACTTGGATACATGTATATTAACCAGTCCCATATTACGAAATGTGATATAGAAATCGTAATTCATAGACTTAAGGATATTGCAATGCAGGATGTGCTATCTGCTATCCACTCGTCTGATAAACTTGCAGTTCTGTCTTTATAATGTTCTCTTCGTTTAACTGTGCCAGTAATATGTGGATCTTGTCATTTCCAAGGAATTAAGAAGTGTTCTCTCCTGCTACAGAATTAGTGCACATAAATTAGAAATAGAATTTGGCCGATACAACAATATAACTAGAACTGAGCGCTTGTGTACACGTTGTTCATGTCAATCTATCAAAGATGAATATCATGTCTTATTTGCAGAGATCAGAGTGACCTGGCATGAAAAATGGCAAATTTTCATAAATTCGTGTACCATTTACATGTATTGTATCGCTATAAAAAATTGCCAAAAATCTGGAATTCCAGATAAATCTGGAAAACTCCAATCACTGTATTTTAATTTCAAAACTATATAAAGATATACGAGTGCCATTCATCAATACAATACATAAAATGTTTCCATACTTCTCAAACTTACAGAAAAACGAAAAGATTAAATTGGTACTTGGGAGTATCTCCAAATCTATTTTGACCCTCACTGCCAAATACCTGATATTATGTGAGAATTTGCAGAAGACTGAAACTTGTTAGTTCCTTGGAAATGTATATAAATGTGTATATAGACCTATCTATACTTCAACCAGTCCAACTGGTAACTGCTATACGTATCCGGTATTACATACTTCAGCCTGTTTGTTAAATGTGATTGTTTCACACCGACAGTTGTATTTTCGTTCTTTTGTGCCAAATGACCATATAACCAACCAAATGACTGTTTTGGTGTCAATAAAGTTATCTTATAATTTATATTGAAAAAAATATTATATTTGTTAATTTTTCATGAACAATATCTGCAAGACGTTCTTTCCTTGCTTTGGTGAAAAGCACCAGGTGGTGGGGAAATGTCTTAAATCCTTTTAGCAGTCTGCTGATCACTCATCGTGATGGAGGGTGTACGGACATTTCCCCCAGTGGACATTTCCCCCAGCGGACAATTCCCCCAGTGGGCATTTTCCCCAGTGGACATTTCACCCACCCTATATTTTTAGGTTATTTTGAACATAGTTTTTAAATAATTTGGCAATAACACAATTTCTGTTTATATTTTTTTTAATTTTCTATATATGTTTTCACATATGTTTTACGATAAATGAGTCACATAGTGATAAGATATTATACATGATATACACAGTACATAATCAGTATTATAGCACATTTTAAAACAATTAAAAGATGTATACATGGTATATAGCATAATATTAACTGTTCGTATAGGTCGGTGTCACGAAGCCATTTGATGAGAATAAAATGAACTAAAGTGAAAACTGAGGTAAAAAATAGAACAAAATTATATATACATCTTTTATTTTACCAGTATGTGATATAATGTTTTCTTAAAATATTAAATTATATACCATGTATATGAATATTATATGTTATCACTGTGTGATCCATGCATTATATTGTTTAAAAATGTGCTATATAATATATAATGTGCTTCTCGTAAAACTTATTGTATAAATATGTGTTATATTGTCTTAAACTGTGCTATAAGACTGTATCATACTACTGCTATATATGGGTACTGGTCATTTCGTACCCGAACCACTTCGTACCCAGTCATTTTAGTACCCTAACCTTTTCGTACCCTAATCTTTTCATACCATATACAATAAAACCTTTTCAGATTCAGGTGTATTCATATTAAACATTGTGAACATGATAACTGAAGATATAAATTTAAAAAAATATACTGATGGATATGAATTTCCAACTAAAAATACTTTGTTTATACGACCGATACTACTTGAGACTTCGTTCGTCCGCTCAGGGAGTGAATACTGTTCACTTTGGTGTTCATGGACATATACCGTTACGCCGTACTCGGATCAAAGATTTGTAAGCTGATCAAAAGTTCTTGACGATTAATGATCAGATCAATCAGATAAAAAAATAAATAAATAAAAGTGAAAGTTTTTCGCCTACAGAATGCACTGTGCTGCCGGTATGACAAGTTGAGTCATCGATCCAGTAGTCTTCGTAAGTTTCATGGTATTTTTGTTTAATATTTCTTAATTATTCTTCCACAAGTTATGCATAATTTCTACAATAATTATGCAGACATTCAGCTGTCTGGTAATATAGTTTATGATATAAGATAACTGATATAAGATATGGTACGAAAACGTCTGGGTACGAAAAGGTTAGGGTACGAAAACGACTGGGTACGAAGCGGTTAGGGTCGAATCGGTTTGGGTACGAATTGACATGTATCCTAATTTTATTATGTATAATATCTTATCACTATTTCACTCATTTATAATATCATCATAAAAAATATGTGAAAATCCTCATATCCTTTTTATAGAAAATGAAAAAAATATTTTAAAAAATGTGTTTTTGCTAAATTACTTAAAAACTATGTTCCAAATAAGCTAAAAAAATATAGGGTGGGGGAAATGCCCACTGAGGGAAATGTCCATGGGGGAAATGTCCGCTGGCGCTGTAACTGGGGAAAATGTTCACTGGGGGAAATGCCCTGGATTCCGTGATGGAGTCTCCCATTCCATTTCTTGATAAGCATTGTTGTTGTTGTTGAGTCTGATTTCGAATCATGGAATGAGTGAGCAACAACAACAACGCTGCGACTCAGAATTGATACTGAACTGCATGATAGCCTATTATTTGGGAGTTCATTAGTTTTCCACTTTACTTAGGCCTAATGAATTTGTGTACGCTGACATTTAAGAAACAGGTCTCAGCGTAACTATTCTAATTACACTGACACAACACACCACCACTAACTTTTGGAAATTTGCTTCGAATTTCGCTGGTCTCGTCGTTTCTCACACACTTAAATCAGCACGTGATTTATAACATCCGGGGATTCCCGACCAAATCGCCATCTTGCGCAATTTTTCTCAGGGCTGTTACCCTGAGTTGAAGACGTCCAGCTTGAAAAAAGTTTTTTGAGCGCTTGGGGGAAGAATACCCCCCGAACGCTGTTGCTTTAAAGGCATCTTCAACCACTCTACCTTGTCAAGGGTTTAAAAAATCGAGTTGTTAATTTGTAACTTTTTTCTTTGGTCGGTTGAATCATGGAGTTGTGAAAATGGTTTCTGCACAAAACGTTCGTCACTTTACCACTTGTGGTCCAACCGTTTTGTCTGGCGCAGACTTAGTGTGCCGTGAAGACTGGAGGTTTTCAAGGGGGGCAATTGATGATAGAGGAAGAAGAAATCACACTGACAATGGACAAAAAAAACAGTCGCAATCCTTCTGTTCCACCCAAATCTTCTGGTGGAAGTGATTCCAAAAAAACAGGTACAACAACAACAAACAGGCCCACATAAATCTGACGATGTGTGTTATTAGCCACAACTGCTCCACAGGGACTCGTAGTTGGTCGGTTATTAATTATGATATTAATATTTATATATACTCTCCTCCTACTCTATAATAACAAGGGGTATCAGTGAAAACCACGGTTTTCCCGCCAAACCCCCCGACCAAAACGACAACTCACAGATTCAATAAAACTTTATCCGTCCTTATTTCTTACCTCTTACCTCAACGTGGTCTCCAACTTCAATTCATTAGTTAAAACTTAATAACTCTTCGATCTATTCCTTTTAATTGCGTAAATCCATCAATCAAGACAGCTCAACTCCCGCTCTTTCAACGTTTGTGTCAAAGAACTGGGAACGGTAGTCGAATGCACGTGACTAGCAAGTGACCAGCCGATACGGGCTGAATTTGCTTGCGCGATTTCAATGGCCGAAATTACTACATTGAACTTTGAAGGAAATGTAATTTTTTCTAAGAAGATATCAAAGGACGAAATACTTGGATGGTAGGCAATTTTACATAATCCGTGTAGTAATTTCAGCCATTGACATCGCGCGAGCAAATTCAGCCCGTATCGGCGGGTCACTTGCTAGTCACGTGCACTCGACTACCGTTCCCAGTTCTTTGACATAAACGTTGAAAGAGCGGGAGTTGAGCTGTCTTGATTGATGGATTTACGCAATTAAAAGGAATAGATCGAAGAGTTATTAAGTTTTAACTAATGAATTGAAGTTTGGAGACCATGTTGAGGTAAGAAATAAGGACGGATAAAGTTTTATTGAATCTGTGAGTTGTCGGGGGGTTTGGCGGGAAAACCGTGGTTTCCACTGATACCCGTTGTTATTATAGAGTAGGAGGAGAGTATATATAAATATGAATATCATAATTAATAAGGGTTCATTAATAACCGACCAACTACGAGTCCCTGTGAACTGCTCCTATCAATAATGCCTGCGGTTGTGTCGTGTTCAGCGTTCGAAATGGCGGCCTGCTATTGGCTAAAAGCAGGCCAAAATTTTGACAAAGCAGGCGATGTAGAAAATGACCTGCTAAAAAAAAAATCTCGACCAAAAGTAGCAGGCCATAATTTTCCTGGCCATTCCTACCTATATATAATTTTGTTTCCGTTGCACACAACGCAAGTTGAATTCTTCGTGGTACAAATAATCCACTAAAAAAAATAAAATCTGCAGAACAAGGCAGCGGTCGAAATAACGCCTGCCTACCTACCGCCGCCGGCGCCGGCAAGTGAATTTTTCCGGTGACAAGTTGCAAAAAAATCTATCTGTCGCATGTGGAAAGTAGGATTCATCCAGCAAAAACGGCTCTTACTAAAGGACGGCGGAAAGGCAGGCCGCCGGCGGAAAGGACGGCGGTGGATAAAAACATATGTTACAAGGCTTGGCGGGGGATAATTTGTGCCTAGATGTATTACTTGTGTAAATTTATACCGATTTCATATATTTGCAGGTACCCACAACGTCGTATGGTCACATGAATGTCGGATAATGTCGGATAATACTTCACGGCCGTCACGGCTAGCGAAAATCAAAATGGCGACCGCCATTTTGATTTTCGCTAGCCGTCACAGTATTATCCGACATCCATGTGACCATACGACGTTGTGGGTACCTGCAAATATATGAAATCGGTATAAATTTACACAAGTAATACATCTAGGCACAAATTATCCCCCGCCAAGCCTTGTAACATATGTTTTTATCCACCGCCGTCCTTTCCGCCGGCGGCCTGCCTTTCCGCCGTCCTTTAGTAAGAGCCAGCAAAAACGATAAAATGCGATCAATTTTCATAAATACCTTTTAGGAGTCTAGATCTATCTGAAGGAACGGACAATCCAAGAAATAATCCATTGAAAATTTATTTCAAGCCGATCTTTGGCCATTGTTGTTAGACTTCTCGGTCAACATTTCCCGCGCCAATTTCACTTCCGGTTGTGCGCCTATCCTTGCGCAGTAGTCCCGTGCATGCAAAAGTCGGACCTGTTACGAAACAGAATCGGACTGTCTGGTTTTTTTCCAGTTAGTACCGATGGTAAATAATATCGTTAGCTTCTTTTCTGAAGCTGAAGCTGAAGTTTTTCTAAGCAGACATTTCAGTTAATTGATAATTCCAACGGGACTGGTGGCTGATTCTAATTTATTGGAATCAGCAATTTACAAGGGGAGACTTTTGATAAATATAAGTAAATATAGTTCACATGATTTAGTCAACAACAAAGCTTTTGCAGTTCTAATTGCAGAAATTAGGGGAAATAGTTGTCTTTGACATATCAAGTTTGACGTCAACTTTCCATTGGTGCTCGAAGTTTTTAAAGAACGTGTGCCAAATAAAAAAAAATAATAATAATAAATATAAAAAACGCCCACCTCATTTTTAGTTGGACAGTCAGCGAAGTTTTAGTGAAGTTTGACAGTAAAAAAACCCCACATACATAAAACTTCTTTTTTATTGCAATGTCTTAATGCAGTCAAATAATTAATAATTAATAATTACAGCATTCAGCATCATCATAATTTCCTCCCAAGGTCATGAGAAGCTAAAGATTAATTAACAGAGGCCTTATTGGTGGATTTGCACATGTAGAAAAAAAATAGCTGCCCAACTTCATAAATAGCAGGTGATGTTAGATTTGACCAGCGATTTTTTTTTTATGGAAAAAAATAGCAGTTCATCACAAATTTTCTAATTCGGACCCTGGTGTTCATTGATCTTTGTGTAGTACAACCCGTACCATATAGATATTCATCAAGACAAGATACTCCTTTACCGGTTATTTTCTGTAGCAAACTCCTTCTCTGCCATGCTTGTCACTTTATTAACATTTCCAAAGCAGATGATTAGCTATACACAAGCCATTTTCACAGGGACCCCCACCTCCATATTACGGTGTTGTGTATTTTTGACAAGACATGCACAACATGCATGTTATATATTGTCTACCGTAATATGGGGGAGGTGGTGGTCACTGTGAAGATGGCTTGTGTACAGCTAATCATCAGCACTGGAAACGTACGTATAAGCGCAACGATTCAACAGTGTCAAGCATGAAGGATAAGGAGTTATTTTCCAGAAAGTAACCGGTAAGGAGCATCTGGATGAATATTTATATGGTACGGGTTGTACTGAACGAAGATCATGTGTGACTTACCCTATGTCTTCTAATTATTCAGACACCAAACCGTAACTTTAGACAACCGTGGAGAGAAATTCTGCTAACATTCTACAAATTTCACTAGCTACCTTTTTACCCCTCAGCCCATAGGGCTGTGGGGTCTTGTCGTTGCCATGCCTAGCGGACGGACGTACGTCAACATGTTCTTGTCCGCTGAATATCTGCAGATCTATGAAGTCGGGCCCGACCAAACTTTGGTGAGAGCTTCCTGAATGTTGACTGATGAAATGATTAGATTTTCAGGTGGCTATGATGATTTCATGATTTTTAATTATTTTTTATTATTATTTATTGATGGCTCAGCTTTTGCACTGTTATCTATGCCCATCAACATGTTCTTGTCCGCTGAATATCTGTAGATCTATCAAGTCGGGCCTAACGAAACTTTGGTGAGAGCTTCCTGAATGTTGACTGATGAAAAGATTAGATTTTCAGATGGTTATGATTATTTCATGATTTTTTATTTTTTTTTATTTTTTTATTATTTATTGATGGCTTAGCTTTTGCACTGTCTATGCCCATCGGGAACCCTTGGTTGCATGTTTCATTGTGAATTTTGAAGGTTCCCTGATACAAGAAAGATTCTCATTGAATGAAGGACAACATTTTTCTTTAATTTTGCTATTAAATCATTCTATTCTACATCATATGTTTTATTCTAAAACTTTTGCATGAACCATATTTGTGTCCACACATTTAACTGGTACAACATTTTTATCAACTTTTGTCACCAAACATATTACTGTACCTTGGAAATTATTTAAAACGAGTGATTAGGAGAGCCCATTTTTAGCCTGACTCTGGGCAATTTTGAACCAGTTTGCATACCTGGAGCTTATGCCCCCCCCCCCCCAACAACAATAATGATAAGGGTGGGCCTGTGTCAACTTGTTATCACACTTGTGCAATGCATAAATTGCCACTGATAAAGCTACACTTTCTTGCATGCTGTAATCCCAGCACACCACTCACGTGAAACCTATGTCTGTTTTATACGGTGTCCAGGGATTTTTTGCAGGTTCCGATCCCAAACTCCCAGTTCCTTTTTGTAATTCATTATTGAGGGTCCAATTTTTTTAAGTGAATTTCGGCGCAAATAGCCTGTGATCAATCACAAAACAGAGGTTTATTAACATGAAATTCAATACCCAGCTCTGCAATCGGATCGATATTGAGGATCCCAGAGGCTTTTTCTAGTATTTCCTTCAGAAATCCTTTCAAATTGAACAACAACAACACTTTCGTTTTTTGTTTCATTTGAGTTTTGGGCGCCCATATGTTTTCCGAAACTATATTGGCTCTAGATGCAGCCCTCATCCTACTTGACTAAAAAAAAACAGGCTGAGGGGTCCACGCACCTTTTAGGTGCTTGCTTGCAATTCATGTTAGTTCTTGAGATAAATACCATGTCCATGCCACAGTATTTAGCCTCAGTTCACATAAAGAGAGTTTTTTCTGCCTCTAAGTCTAAAAATGCTGTTCAAAAAATTAGAAGAAATAGGGTAACAACCACAGGCATTATTGATAGGAACAGTTGTGGCTACCCCATGATAGTGTGACGATGTCCTGTGTTACATGTCGAGCCAGTGACATTGTCCTGTGTGAATATCCAGAAGTACAAGCTAGCCTATGGACAAAACTACCACAATGAACTTGCACTCCAAACATACCTCCAAAATCAGTTCTACAGCATTATCAAATACTTCAAAAGCTTTCAGGAACATCCAAACATTTATTGCCACCAAATGACACTATGAAAACACTGGCAACTCATTTCTCAACTTCGCCCCCAAAAAAAGCCATAAACACCTGAAAGAAACGCAGTTTTCTTAAAGAAGAAGTCTCCTCAACACAATTTAACTTCCAGAATTTGCAATATATATATGCTCCGTGAAATAGGTGCTCAACGAATATAAGACCCCATAAAAAAAATGCCTTGTTTCCCATCACTGACTTTTCAAAAAGTCGGTCGGTCGGGCGGTCTTTTTTTATTTTTTATTTTCGGAAGGGGATGGGAATGGTTCAGTTCATTCAAGAATCCACTGATATTAAGATAGTGATTGTCTGATTGAGTCCGAAAATGGTATATATACAATTTCAAAGTTTCATTTTGTACACGGTCTCGTTATAGAGATTGAATACATTGGATGAATCAACAGAAATCCCATGGCGTTTGTATTTCCATTCTCACCTCCTGCAAGGTGCTATATGTGAGGTCATTTCATTCTGATTTTGTAGTAGCAAAATCTTCATTCCTATGCAGGTAGACAGAACTCAAAAGATGGCATATTGATAAAATCTGGAATCATTGTGATTTGAAAGACAAAAGTTTGGGTGTTTTATTCCAGCAGGAAACAATAAGCTGAGCTATTCTCGTGAAATGGATAACATGCCGATCATGAATTGACGATCATGAATATGACAGTCATACCACAAAGTCCACTAGGCATGAAACTATATCACGGAGGAATAGAACAATGTAAGATCTTCAACAGAAAATAAATATCAGCTATACATTTATACAGTGAAAATGCTGCAGATGTGTTCCTGTATCACTACAATACATTTATATACGACTAGAAATTTATACAAAAACAGGTCGAAATGAGATTACAACCATAAAATTGCAAACAGTGCGACAATATCACGGACATGTCGCCTTGATTTCAGCAAAGATACTTGTCATTGAAAAACCTTCGAGGTCCAATTACAGATCAAAAAGTAACAGAATTATTATTGGAAAGGACGAATAGATAAACATCTTTAGTATCTCCACACACAAAACAGTCCAGTAAGAAGTCTCGATCCAGGACAGTGACATCCAATGGTGCACAGAAGAAACATAAAGTTGTTTTCAAGGCGCCGGTAATCACACAAGGTACGACTGTCGCATATGAAATCTTGACATCACCCCAGCTCCTATGCCACAACAAGCATTCATAGCATGCCACAACAGTCGCTGGTGCAAACCAGTCAGTTCAGCCTCATTTTCATACCAAAAGAAACGCCAACAAGGCAGGTGAGAGAAAATAAAAAATAAATCAAGGCGGGCGGAAAAATCGGGGCAGGCGGTGATGGGAAACAAGGCATTTTTTTTATGGGGCCTAATTGATTTGATGTGATAATTAGAGCATTTCCACAAAGTGGATGCTCTTATGTTTTCATGAGAAACGGCTCCGCCGCCGCCGCCGCGACTTCAAACGTGAATATCTCTGAAACCGTTAAATATTTTCGGGTCAGACTTTGTGTGCTATCTCCTTAGGCCTGGGAAATTTGTCTGGTTGTGTTTTGATAGCCGCTGCTCACCACTAGGTGGCGTTGTAGTCCGAGCATAGGTGAACCTTTCTGTGACGATTTCGTCTGAACCGCTTGCCCGATTTCTTTGAAATTTTATTACAATGGTCTTGAAGGATAGGCAATGTGCTGAAAAGGTTTTGGTGTAGCTGGCATAATTTTTAAGGCAAATTTTTTGCATCTCAAAAAAAAAAAAGTTTTTCGTGAAATGAAAATTCACCAATTCGCTTGAAGAAATATTTGAAAACTGTTCTATTCTAGGTTGCCAAGCATAAATATAGGATTGCCGACATGATAATTCCATTTCGGTGCGAACCAAATTGCCTTTTAAATGAAAAATCGCATTTATCTGACTTGACGACAAAACCTCTAACAATTATCATGATTAAAGTTTTTTCCATTGAACTCTTATGTGCCATCTCCCTAGGGCTTTAGATCTCACCCGCTTGTTTTTCATGACATTTGGTCATCACTAGGTGGGGCTATAGACATGAATGCAGGTAAACATGTGTAACATCATATCTTCTGAACAACATGTTCGATTTCCATGTAATTTGGGTATAATGATCTTGCAAGATAAGCAAAGAACTGACAAAGATTTTGTTGGTGTTGGCGAATCATGGAGACTCATTTTTGTATTTCAAAATAAGATTTTCTTTTCACAAAAATGAGAATTTGCTTCAGGGAAAAGTAATTCTGTTTTGCTGAACATGATCATAGCATTCCCAGTGTTGTAACTTACAGTAAAGGGCAGAAATAACTTAACATGGAACGCAACTTCATGCACAGTCATTTAAGAGTCGCACTCTTGTTCTCCGACTTGTCAGCTTTTAGTGCAGCATTATTTTAACCGCGATTTGCACATGAGGGAAACGCGATTTGCACACGAAGGCATTGCGTTCAAGGTTTTTGTTCAAGTTATTTCTGCTTTGTACTGTATATCTCTTGTGAGCCAAATGGCCATTTTTTTAAATATATGAAATTCTCACGACTTGAGTCCAATATCTACATTCCCCAGGCCACATCTGAGGATTTTGCTTCATCATGTAGGTTTGTGATATTGTTTATCATTGGATGGCACTATAGACAGTAAATGTTTTTAGCACAATTTATTGGCATTTAATCTGTTTATGAAGTTTATTATTGTCAGACAAAGGCCTGAAAGTTTTTTGTTTTTTTTGATTGAAATTGAAGGACCACCTTTCATACAGATTTTGCAGCCCATCAACATAATGTTTGATTTATATCTCATTATACATTCTTTTAAAATTTTACTAATTTTATTAACAGTATGGTTTTAAAATGGATTGAAAGGACATTGGTGCTGTTGGTGCTGGCATAGGGTAAAGTCAGCTAAATATGTCTAGGCTGCATCATTGGATGGTCAGTATGGAGAATTTAAGGATTCAAGTGAGCTTGAAGTCAGGCCATTATATTTGGCTTTACCTATATGTTGACTTTTCTGGTAATAAAACCTGTAATGGTTGACTTATTGCATAATGCAATTTACATAAGTGGACTAGTACACCCCTTGTATCAACAAAGTAAACACTTCATTTCCAGAATTAGTGTGATTTCTCTCTCCATTACTGATATAATAATTAGATCCTGTTCCCAAGTCCATTTCTTTATCTCCAGTGGCTGTGAAGGCTTGGGCTTCCAGATGTCTGGGGATGCATTCTGGCCAGTTTTCAATGAATAAAATCACAAATTATCACTCAGTTAATGCTGTTGAACATACTGTTGCATTTTGACAGCATAATTACAAATGCTGATAATTATTTCTTGAACTGAAAAAGTAGAAAGATTTTTGAAGTGAAACTAATACATACCTGCTATATGGCACATCCCACCTGGGAAATGTTTACATGCAGGGCGCGAAATGTTCGGGTGTCCACCTGTCGATGACAGGTAGTATTTATGTGCGACAGGTTAAAAAAATAAATGACTGTCGCATGCGACAGGTGAAACATTGCAGGGATTCATAGGCGTTGATCTTTACTAACGCCCGAAGCAAGAAAAACTTCTTGTTGTTGTTGTTGTTAAACGATGTCTCAACTTCTGCTGAGAGCATGCCATGCTTTAGAGCTAAAAATAAATTTAGCCTCGTTATGCTTCGGCAAGCGTCGACGTTCGATCAGACCTCAACGCTCCAGATTTGCTTACACTGTTGGAGAGACCATTGGAGATCGGCAGCCGCCGAGGTATATTTCAAGTCACGGATATTCTTCAGATCAAAGGTCACAGTGAACAGATCGGGAACCCACGCTCAGATGTCAGACAAACGAGTAAAAGAAGGTTATCGACGGATGTCTGTCAAACTGTACGCATTGCGGCAGGAAAGCTGACTTAGGAAAATGTGCTCAAGTTTACTGAAACAAATTCCTTTCGGTCTACTGCTAAAGAATCCCAATGTTACCATATCATTAATTTTTTTTTTAAACATTACAAATGTGAAGCTGATCTAGAGAATGTATTCTAATAGCCTGACAGGGGCGACACTAACCAGACATGAGGTTGGTTGTGTTGTGCTTCTCAATCACCGTACGTTCACTGGTATATTCCATGAACACAAAATGCTAATAACTTTATACATATTTGTGCTTCCGTCATCGTGCCTCATAGTGACATTTCAAAAAACAAATTAGAAATGAAAATGAATGGTAGGCTACTGGGGAAAGCTAGATTGTGCGAGGTTTTTTTGGTTTGGTTTTTTTTTTTGGTAATAGGTTATTTATCATTTGACCAGGGAGAGTAATTATTTATCATTTGCCTAGCAATTATCAAAACTAATTAATGAATTATTTGTCATTCTGTGTTCTTACTACATGAGGTAATAAAAACATTTTAAAACTCAAGAAATCAGAAATTTGGTGAGTGGGCATTAAAAATAAAATCCTCAGGACTAAAATAGATAGTTTTCTCATCAAAACATCCCGGTGCGTTCATCGTTTAAACATAATTCGATCAGCATATAGAAATTTTGACAAAATTGTGTACAAGTAAGTTTTGGGTGGGACAGGTAGAAAAAAACCTTACCTGTCACATGTGACAGGTGGACTGAAAAAAACATTTCATGCCCTGTACATGTATATCTAATTGAAGTAATCCATTGGAACCACTGATGATTTTCCAATAATAGAGAAGAAAAGCAACTCCAAGTAGGGATGACAATTTCATTCTGTATATTTCACTGTTAGTTATAGCATCTTCAGCAGTGAGCAAAGTTACAAACAGCTCCATACGCACAGTATATACAAGGCATAATGTGATCTTAGCCAATACACATTTATGAATAGGTGAGCCAGTAAATTATGTCATGCTGTCATTTTCAGAAATTTGTTAAATGTTAAGCCATGACCTGACAGCGATCTACAAATGGTGTGATTCAGGTAATACAATACACACTCTAATTGATGAAAACAATACATAATCTTCTTATCTGGCAAGAACTAAGTAAAGTGCACAAATGAATCAAGTATGGTGATATAGTGGGTATGTACCTACATTGAATATTTCTACATGTCCTGAAGTTTGGATAAGGACTGTCATTTTAAAATAATATAGGTATAATTTTCTTGGCAATCCACATCAGAATTGAGGGAATCCTACAAATGTAACTCGCATGTTTCGTAATTGTATATTCCCATGCGAATTACAACAATTGTGGAGTGTGTATTGTAACACCTGAATCAGACTATTTGTAGATCGCAGACAGGTCATCGCTTAACATTTAACAATTTCTGAAAATGACAGCATTTTAATATCCGTCCAACTTGATTGATATAATTTACTGGCTCACTATACATAAATGTGTATTGGCTAAGGTCACATTATGCCTTGTATATATACTGTGCATATGAAGCTGTTTGTAACTTTGTTCAATGCTTAAGATGCTGGAACTAATAGCAAAATATACAAAATAAAATTGTAATCCCGGCTACTCAAGAGTTGCTTTTCTTCTCTATAATAGAAGTAAAATGGTGTGTTTTGGTGCATTTTGACAGAATATTTAGACTTTGAAGATGATATGTAACGATGCCCCAAAATGAACTGGATTTTCCATGTTATCTATTTGTCTGTCTGTCTCTCTGTCTGCCCATCTTTCTTGTCATACTACATATGCAGCTGGTGATGGATCAGAAGCCTAATTAATGAAATTGACTGACCTTCACCTGTTTTATCTAGGTCAAATTTATTATTAGAAAGGAGTGAAGATGGGCTCTCCAAATTCATCACACTTGTGCAATTGGTGACGGACCACAAGCCTATCCCAGTTGACTGAACCTATTTTCTCGAGGTTATATACTTTGTATTATGATATAACATGAAATATAGCTAGGCAGTCTAAATTGATACCACATATGCAAATGATGATGGACCTGAAGTCAATGAATAAGACTTACATGGACCTATTTTCTCAAGGTCAAAAACTATGTTAAGTCACATGTTGACTGCCAACATACACTCCAAATCTGTTTGTTGTGGCTGTGGTTGTCTTTCAGAACAATCTAGCGAATTTTGCATACATGTGTTCCAACAGCCTCAACAGCCCTGCCCTTTGGTGTATGTTGGCATATGTGGGAAGTTGATGCTGAGTCGACATCGGGCCTTACAGGCTAGTCTTTTGTGTTAAATGTCGTCATTTTCATCTGATGACGATACAGCTCGCCAATCCCCAGTGTACAATTTGTCACAGCGAAACAGCTCACCAGTTACCAATATGCGAGTTTTCATAGCATTTCCATCATAGCTCTAGATTTGTATCTAATACCACTTATGCCGGTGCTAGGGGCTGTGTGGTCATATCATCCAAGTTGCCACATGAACAGGTACAATAAAAGCGTACCTGAGATACAACACACATCATGAATCGTTAGATTCTTGGTATGTGCTTTAGAATAGGTTAACCGGTAGACTATGCTGAGAAGTCATGTGACTCTGCCAGTATGTCGGCACCTCTTCCCACTTCCTTTATATGTGTTGTAATTCAACAGTAACTTAAATTATGCTGTATAGGTTGAGCTGTTGAAACACCCTCCATTTCCTAGCTCTGACATACTGCATCACTGTCGAAATAAGGGTACCATGACAGAGTGATGGATCACAGTCAGTGAAGGTTCCTGATTTACATTGAATGTCATTATTGCCTAAGTAGTATTAGCAGCATTTTACAACAATAACAACAATTCGCCGACTTACAGTGAAAAATTATAGTGAAAGGTATTTATTTTTTGTTGTTTGGCATTTTTATTTGCTGTCATTGTTCCAGTTAGAATACAGCAGCCTAATTCATACAATCGGGAATAAGAAGGGGGTAAAAGTATTTATGTTCAAACTTTCATTGGGAATATAAAAGTGGCAATTTGACATTTTTTTTATTAGATTTTTTAATGTCGTTGGGCCAAGGAAACGCAAAATGAAGTTGGTGTTGCCTCACACTGGGTTTTGGCCATTGGTGAAGAAATCCCTTCGCAGAGGCACTACTACCAGGGATGATTTCTGATTGCTCTTCCCCCAGGGGTATGTGCCCCATCCTCTGTCCCATCCTAAAAAAAATTGCCACCACTAATAGGGGTTGTGCCCAAATTGGGGAGATCCAAAGCCCTGTGAGTACCAAATGTGTTGCAAAATTATCTGGGGAAATGCTCTTCACCCGTGTTTCACACGAGCTTTGATTTGGGATGTGTTTACCTTGCGAAGAGGGGTCATAGGGTGCCACCATATTAGTACATGAAAGCGAGGCTCTTTGGGTTGTGACTTTCTTGTTCCATGCGATGTAACGTCATTGGTAGCATCACCTGTTCTTCGCCAAAATGCTAACATTACTTCCACTTAACTCAGACGCCATTCTTCCTCAACTCTTGACGTAATTTTACCTCAACTCTGACGTATCTAATGGTGACGCCCTACAGTTGGTTAGCGCCAAATATAAGCGCTCTATCTCCGACATCAAATGAATTATTCACATAGAACCAGTCAATTCACAAAGAAATTATCAGGGGGGATGTGCAGGGCGGAAAACACGTTCAGGGGAGTTCTCCTTTAAGAATGGCCCGGATATATTAACCAATATAATGCCATGATTGAAATTTAGCCAATCAGTGTGCCGGTTAGACCGTCCGTTTGCAAACTGTTGTCAGTAAATATACAGTTGGCCAGGGAAGAGTACCAGTTATATCCGGGTCATTCTTATGAAACTCGGGGATATGCACCTTTGAGTTTTTACCCCTCGGCCAACTTTGGCCTAGGGGTCCCGGTATTGTCGTCATCATGTACGGCTGTCCGTACGTCCGTTACCGCGATATCTACAGAACCGTTTCATGCATGGCAACCAAACTTGTTACATCTATTTATCTTCACGTAATTCAGAAGCCTATCGAAAATGAGTCATCTCGGACAATATTTTGCAGAGTTATGCCCCTTTTTACAAATAAAAATCCATTTATGATTTGTTATTGTGATAATTTCAGAACCGTTCCATATACAACATCCTGACGTGATAGAGTTGTTTCTCTTGACCTGAACTTGATGCCTATCGAAAATGAGTCTTGTCAGAAAGTATTTTGCAGAGTTATGCCCCTTGTCTAATAAAATCCACTAATTCCTATGTTAAGTTTGCATATAATTTCTATATCATGTTTGTATACTATCACATTTATTTATTGATAGGATGACTGATTTATTGATTTATTCTCTTACACAATGCGTAGAATGCCTGCAAATCTGTTTTGAAAATGACACTAGATGCCTATCGAAAAGGAGTCGTGTCAGAAAGTATTTTGCAGAGTTATGCCCCTTGTCTAACAAAATCCACTAATTCCTATGTTAAGTTTGCATATTATTTCTATATCATGTTAGTATACTATCACATTTATTTATTGTTTGGATGACTGATTTATTGATTTATTCTCTTAGACAATTTTTTTTTTCAAAGAAAGTACACTTACAATACCAGGGGTAAATATTTCTTCCCACAAGCCAATCAATTGGTAGAGACACCCTTACATTATAATAGCTGGGGTTCAGAGCCGAGGGGTTTCGATAGCGCAGCTTCATGTTTTGTCTAGTGTTAATGCCATTTTTATTTGGCAGTGTTAAGGAATAAGTTACCAGTGGTTTCATTGTGACGTTTGGTGGTGATATGTTCATGCAAAGAGTCATTTGGTGTTCCCTGAATGTTTGAAGTATTTTAGAATGCCGTAGAACTGATTTTGAAGGTATGCTTGGAGTGGAAATTCAGTGAGCGTGATAGTTTTGTCGAAAGCCCATATATGAAAATATTCATACCATATTCTTAATACGTTTTGTAGTATATAACCCTTGTCATACTTGTCTTTTCCTTTACTTGTAAACCAGCAAGCACTCCCACAGAAATCATAAAATTTCATATGTTCCTGAAAATATTTTGAGAACATGTAATATATGTTGTCATACATCCAATTCCAGGCCTAGAAAGTGGTGGCCATGCAATATAATGACAGCCTTTGTGATATGGTTTGTTTTTCCAGACAATGGCAACGGGAATAAATATTCCCGTTTCAACAAGAAGAGGGAAGCGACGAGTGGCAGGCCAAGACAGGAGAATGGATCTGGTCGTAGACCTGCTCCTCAGAAGTCGCGAACCTCAACTGACAAGCGTCCAAGACCTAGAGGCATTTTCAATGATCGGCAAAGGGAAGAGGTATATTGGCATTTGTGTTAAGTTTTCTATTGCCAAACCTATATTAATATATTTGGTATAAACATATATTAATATATTTGGTATAAAGAGGTTTCCGAAAGCCTTGCAGGATAGTCGGGTGAGTCAATGATTCAAGGGGGAGATAATTCAGAAATGATGACCGTTCAAGAGTTACATCCCTTGCATTGTTTTTCAATATGTTGTGCAATATATTGCATGTGAGTGCTGTATGAAGATGCCAGTGCCTCGTACACAGTTCATTGAATTAATGGAAACTGGATTTCAGAAAACTTCTGATGCTATGCCAATGAGACACATTAGCAAGGATTATTATTTTGTTACATTGGTGGTGGTGTCTGACTTTGATCATGTTTCTCCAGCCTGCAGAATGCATGCATGTGCAAAGACTAGACCATTTCAATCCATTTCTTTCTTTGGTGGATCAGGTAGCTGACGTCCGAGGAGCTGAGTATGGCTCAGCTCTGCAGCAGGGATCAAGGAAAGGGAATCTCAACCATCTGTTGAATTTCACATATGCTCCCAGAGATGCGTACAGAGGTGGAAGTGGGGGTGGCCATTCCTATTCTGGCTATGCAGGCTACAATCGTGGAACACGAAGAGGCTTCAAACCAAAATACAACAAGGAGCAGTTTCTTCAAGCCAAGTATGTCTATACAACTCTATATCCTATGTCCAGAAATTGAAGCACAAAGTTGCGGTGATATTTTAATAATGTTACCCTGATTATATCAGCATGTATAATTACTATTACATTATTTTGTGCCTAGTCCACAATGAATATATTTATGAACTATATATTCTACTTTGGTTTTAGGTATAATTCTCTGTTTTTCTGTGTTCGCGAGTCTGTGATAATAACTCTTGTTGTATAGTTTTACAAGTCCACTTTAAAAGGTTTTATATTGTCCTAAACATCATATGTACTGTTGCAGAATTATTGTTATCTTTCTAACATAGATTGTTTGAATTTTTTTTTACAGAAAATAGGACGTATTTCTGGTTCTGCATAATTAATTAAATAATGTCTTGACCATTCTTGACATTCTCTCCTAGCATGTTTCATAGTATTTGCAAGTTAGTATGTTGGAGTAGTTTGAAACCGAGATACGGAGATTTATTGAATTGTTAACTCAAAATATTGAAGCTTCTTCTTGTAATATGTACCCTTGGCATTACAGCTGTCAGTTTATTGTGAGGGCTGGGGAAGACTACACAATGCACAGCGCTGATCCCGATAAACTGGTTGATTGGAACTTCATAGAACAAGTGGTAAGTTCAGATCTTGACCTGTTCATAGAACTGAGAATTAAATGCACTTCCTGAATTACATGCAAGCCTGCTAATCTAAAGATAGTTTTCCCTGATAGCCCTCTGCCTGTCCCCTCTTAAGTCATTGATCTATGTCCACCCTGATATCCTACTTTGAGGTTAGTATTTTGGGCAGAATATGATAGATCTTCACTCTGTGTAAATACTGCTGTTTAAATTAATCGAGATAGTGATTTCTTTTATTCCTACGAAGTAGGCTACAGATCGCAAATTGTCCGGTAATGAGTCCATCCATCCATCCAGCGTTTTATCGCATTTAATGAGTAGGCCTATCAGTTACACTCCGGCTAAAAATACCCTACTGCATATACCCTCAAAAATTCAGCGCTGTTTGCACAACGAAGCTGAGGTGGTTTAACGTTTATCATAAAGAAAATCACCGATCAACTGCCATAGAATATAATGTGAAACAAGGAAACCGGAATAGTACATTCATCAGATTGCCGATACCCAAAATGTGTTGTCTCATATATCTAAATAACAACGTGATGTAGAGACGCTATTTATTCGTCTTTGTACCGGTTATGCTCAGGAGAATCACATAGAATCATTATTATCTTGTGCATAAAAGGTGTTGGTCTCGAGTTGAATTACCGTAAACTACATAAATGCTACCTTTCTATACTATAGTACTATATATAAAAAATTGGTGTATTGTTGGGAAAATAATGTGATTTAAAAAGTTGTTTTGATCCTGGACAAGGGCACTAAAAACCACTAAAGAGATGTAGATGTATTTTCACACGTAAAGCTTGAAATCTAGTGAACTTATATTATTCAATCTGTGTCCTTAAAAAAAAAATGTAAAATTAAATCGGTGATCGTTATTTATTTTGGAATGAAGGCGCATTAGGAGACTGTTACCAACAAGTTCTGAGCTGACCTATTTTTGATGGAAATTTCTGGTGATTTATGATGAAAATCAGTGCCCATCTTAATATAGGCAGGATTTCAACTGGGGGTGGGGATTTCCAAGAGTTCAGTTCGTGTTCGAGTCCTAATGCCTACTGTACTTCGTAGGTCCTGTGACGTTAGTCACACTGCTCATGTTATGAAGTTCAATGAGAAATATATAATAATAGGAAATCTTGTATATTTCAGCGTGTGAGCAGTTCTGAACTTCCCTCTTGTCCCATATGTCTGTATCCACCAGTTGCGGGTGAGCTTCAACTGTTTCTCTGAAACCGCTACCAAAGTGGTACAGTGTCACAATATATGAAAACTAAATTTAATTGCAGGATCAAATTTGACTTTGTCTAAATTATTGCACATTTTCAACTCCTGCCAGTGTTAAAATTCTCAAATCCTCAATAATTTCCAATAATATTTTGAAATGTGTTCTTCTCTGCATATAGGCAGTTAAATGTATTATCTGCATGGAGCTCCCAAGGTATGTATTGTTACTGAAAACCCCCACATATCAAATGTTCATTTTTTCATCCTTTGACAGCCAAGATAACCCGCTGTGGTCACATTTTCTGTTGGTCCTGTGTTCTCCACTACCTGGCCCTGGGGGAGAAGAACTGGAGGAAATGTCCAATATGTTATGAGGCTATTCACAAGGAACATCTGAAAAGGTGACACCTCTTTTCTACCCCATGTTCTAGATTTCATTCAATAATTCAAATGGAAATATCCCAACGTCCAAATATGCATAACCTGGCATTATTTCAAAGCTAATGATCATCATACCATGAGCCATACATAAGAGAGTTAAATATTTAGTCTTTATTCACTACATTCTTCAGAAGTTCTTTTCATAATTATTCACATCTGTAAGTAGGAGTGTATTATTTTCTGTGCAGTAAAGACTGAATATTGTTTCGACTTGACAAGTCCATGTTTCTTTGCAGCTTCTGTAGATAAAATGCTGAAATAAGACTAAAGATAAAGTAAGATACCTGTGATTCGAATTGACACTTCATTGCAGTCTTTGAATTGCTTCAGTTTTGTTCTCCCGCAGTGTGCAAACTAAGTGTGTACCTCGTTACAAGGCTGGTGATGAAATAACCCTACACTTGATGAAGAAGGAAAAGGGTAGCACGCTGGCCTTACCTAAACCATACTGGAGTCAGAGGGAAGGCAAACCTGTAGCTGTTGATGGTAATACCTGTGGAAATGTTTTTACTATCATTAATCTTTATTCAATAAAATAAACATTAAATGATGACCATTTTTAAGGTTGTTAGTTTGCAAATTCAAAGTTTATGCAGGTGTGCGACTACAAAAATTGTGCTACATTATCATGCACAGTTCAGGTTAAAACCAGCTTATTTGTGGAAGAGTAGTTGTAACATTTTCTCAAAATACCATTTGTGACATCCCAGATTAGGAACAAATGTAGTGTCAGAACAAATGTAGAGAATATAAGTATGCAGTAATCATTATTCTATAACAACATGCTAACTGTGCATAAACTACATTCAACAGGTTAAATTTCTTATTTATTGGGTGTTTTAGCACAGTTGTGTGAAATGTACATGTGTGTTGTGCAGGTGTTAATTTGGGAGATTCTATTTCGCAAGTCGGGTGAGAAAAGGGATGTCTGCTTTCATACAAGTCAGTGCTCACAAATCCTGACGACAACTCTCCAATGGTGACTAAAAATGGCAACTGGCGACTGAATTGTTCAGTTACTCACCAATGTGTCGATTAAAGAATAGAGTAAATCGCCAAAGTGGCGAGTGAATTTTTGGTTCATGAAGTGTTTAGTCGCCAAAGTAATTTTGTGTTTAGTTTATTAGGCAGCGAAATCCGATCAGGCCGAAAATGTACAGGAAATAATGACAGAGAATAATGCCAACGATACTCAGACATTGGGAAAGCCTAGTCTATTTATAGAGTCCACGTGGTCTGATGTAATATCCGCGCACTTGAAACCATGTGCAGGCAGGCATGGACGAATCCTTATTTGGCGTGACACAATAAGATCACGTGCTCGCCCCAGAAAAGTTAATTCACGACCCGCTGACTGTTCTCCGCCAATGAAATCAAGTAAAACTTAATGTAAGCAAATTCTATGAAACAAACTTAGCAGGAATTTGCAAGTTCAATGTCTAGAATTCAAACGGCCCGTCCCATTTCAGTGCAAAGAGTGCGTTTTGACTTTAGTGTCACTTCTAAATCAATTGTAGTCAAGTTACACCAGCTCAGTAATTTGGTATGCTGAAAGATACACATCATGTGGTAAAAGTTAGCAGAGAAGAATTTGGAAGTTTTGTTTCACCCGACCGACTTTTCGTTCTGGCCATTTCGGATTTGCGTAACCGACACATGAATGATCGTTACGTTCGCGCAAAATTTTGAGGGTACTCTGCAACATGTTTTTTTTTTTTCCAAACTAACACTGGATTATCACGTTGTTGGAAACACTGATTCGTCTGTCATTTTATTACATGGAAAGGTCATTCTGGATTGGCGAGTGAATAAAACATCTTTAGCTTTACTTGCCAAATGGCGACTAACTGAAAAAACAATTTGTGACCCCTGCAAGTCACAATCGATTAAGGGCTGTTCCATTTAAAAAGGTATGGGAGGGGCGGAAGGCAGCTTTGAATTATATCCCACCACCCATAGAAATTTTATTGGCCTTCACAATGTTGTAACATGGATTGAAGGGAATATCCTCCCATGACCCATAGAATAATATCTTGAGTGCCTTCCTCCCCTCCCATACCTTTTTAAATGGAACAGCCCTAAGACAAACAAATAAATTGCAAGATGGAATTTCTTTCTCAAGTTTAACTGTTGTTTCCATCGTGAAATTGATTAACAACGCAAGACAAATAGACCTATATCCACATATGTTCCACAAAGCCTGACTCAGCTGACAATCACTCTCCATTTGAGAGACCACATACACTTGTCCACTGATATAAGTATGATGCCAACTGAGATGGGAGCATCATGCCAATATCAATGGAACAGTTTTTTTCAATGAAAGGGAGAAAGGATATCAAAGTTTACATTATAATATTTCATTATATCTTTGTTGATGATTAATTTGAATACCGGTAGTGCAATAGAATAAAAATGTTTTCATATGTGTGCTCAATGGTTATTTTACGCATGGTTAGTTTGGGAAAGTTTATAAATTTTAGGGCATGAGCTTTGCCCTTGCCATAAAATATAAACTTTCCCAAACCAACCGTGCATAAAATAACTATTGAGCAAGCCTATGAAAACATTATTTCTTGATTTCATTCTACATCTGAGGATGGCTTGTCTCCTGATGATACGGCCTTGATACCTGCCAAGAGTATAGAAATTTGCATGTTTTCTGTAATTTTTCAGATGATCTGAGTTGTGGGTCAATGAATATCAACGTAGCAACACTGACACAAGTGGAGAAGCTCATCATAGAGCCAGAAAAGTGTGCACTGGAATGTCAGTTAGCTGGGGAAATGGAGGTATGTTTTCATAATTAGCTTGGGAAATGGAGGTATGTTTTCATAACTAGCTTGGGAAATGGAGGTATGTTTTCATAATTACCAAGGGAAATGGAAGTATGTTTTCATAATTAGCTTGGCAAATAATTAGAACTGTATCTACAGTATATTCAAAGTGTTTTCCAGAACAATAAGCTTTAGTTAACTCTTTCCCTCATGTAAGTGGGTTTTGATGTCTTGTGTAGATACCCATGTAAGCGTGTTTTGACGAGTGTTCGGCTAACCCATGAAGATGGATTTTGAAGTGTTACTGAGTTCCCATGTGATGGATTATTTTTGCAATTTTTTGCATTTAGTTAGAGTAAAACCTAATTAAAACTATTCATTTTCAGAAAGCCAAAATTTTCATGAATTTGACTATATGGACTGTTGGTATGTTTTGTAATAAGGGTAAAATGAAATCGGGAGAGGAACAGAAATAATTGACAGAAGTGCGATTTAACACCAAATGTGTTTGGTGTGCTCCCAGAGAAACGTTCTAAAAATAGTAAAATCTGCTTCCAAATTCCTGAATATTTCACGTTATGCGAGTATAAACAACCAGAGTATCTGACATTGATGACTAACTCGTCAAATCCGCGCATCTGAGTTTTTTGACTTTCCCGGGACCTGTTGATCTCTGTTTTAAAATGTTTATCCGCCATTCTTCCTCGGCCTGGCTCTCACCGACAAGTGACCATGGCGACCACGCGCAAACAAACCATGTTGCTCCAATTGCGCCGGGCCTCTGAAAAGGTCGCTCAGACTTGGCCAATCAGTGATGCTGTGTTACTTCACGTTATGAATATTTATTACCAGCCTTCATTCTCCTTTGTGGGAGTAAATGGGATTATAAGAGTCATAGATCATTCCATATAGGTCTGCCATCTCGTGATGTCACTGCCAAATGCCGAATCTACGGAGAATTAGCTACACAACGATATATGATAACATAGAAATGACCGCGGGAAAAGCAGGAAGTAAACGCTGCGAAACGGTGCTAAATTTGTTCGCTTTTTTTTGTGATCTTCAACAGATGGAAAGAAGAGACATCACATTTTCTCCCAAGATTATTTATTATTTTTAGAATAAATGTTGCTGATATTGGTATGAAACATGAACAAATTACGTAGAATGGGTCTGTGAGAGACCACTGGTAAATATTTCTCGACATGACATGGAACATACACGGGATACATTACATCACTGAAAAAATATGAAAATTGAAATGAGTCCATGGGTTAAAGACCAAAGCAATTACAAATCTATTATGGGTCAGAGAGAGAAAATTTCCCACAAGTCTAAGAGGGAAAGAGTTAAAGCAGTGCAAATTGAACACAACATTTACTGATGAATTACAGTAATTCAGTGTTGAACTTGGCGGGGGATATGGAGGTTTCAACTAGGTATTCAACAGATGACTGTACTTCCCAGAACACAAGATTAAAATTCCACTTTACTGTGTATGGTGATCCCTCTAATAATTCAATCCCCCTATCAATATTCAATCACCCCCTAATTCTGAGGACAAAATTCAATCATTTCAATAAATTTGATCACCCTTCAAAATCATTGAAATAACGAAGAAATAATGCATCATATAATGATTTTGAACCATTTCGTCAACTTCTGTTACCCTCAATTTTATGGTGGAAATTTCTGAAACTGTAACTGAATTATTGGAGGGATTACCAATGTCCTGAAAGTTCAGATTTCGAAATTTATTATGTTGCAGGTTGAATTTTCCTTTTAAAATGTTAATGTATATTTCGTTTGCTTTCAGGCGTCAGAAACATGTTTCATTGAGTCAGCACTGGCTCTGTTACAGGTAAGATTATCACTTTCTGAACTTGCATTAATCACTGTCTGAAGTGACGCTTAATACCTTACGTGTATATCTTCAAACCTATACGATTGCTTCGGTCTTTCTTGAGTTTTCATTTATTTATTTTTAACCTATTTGAGTCAGAAACCTGCTTCAATCAGTACAATATTCTGATTAAGGGACGGTATCCAACCAGCGTTTGCTGTTGAGACGTTTTAAACGATGGAAAAAAACGCTCAGCTACTACACCCATCGTTTGCACCATCGTTTTTTTGTGTAGCAAACGATCAAAAAAACCATCACCGGAGACGGCCGAAGGTACCGCTGTCGTTCGGAAGAAAACGTCGTCGTTTGGAAGACACTGACAAAAGACGATCGCATGTGTTAAGCTGCGCATAAATACACACTGGGTGAACAGGCCGTGCCTTAGCTCTCAACTGCGCACATGTGTAACAAAATATAGCGCTATCAGCGAATGTGAAAACGGGTTTAACACAGGGGAAATAAATTACACTTTAATCGCCTTCCGCGTTTGTTTTAAAGGTTTGATTACGAGAAGTCGCTGTTTGTGTGCAAAAATTTTCTATGAAAATGACAACCATCTAGCTGTGATAATGGAAGTGTCACGTACGCAAATAAAACTGAATGGTTTAATAACACCCTCCCCATGTATGCACGGTGTAAAAAAATTCTTTGAATAGGCCGGATAAGGTAATCAACAGATAACTCTGCCGATATCTTACTGATCTGAATTATGTTCAGTTATTATTTAACTTAAAGAAATACCCGTTTCAAAAATATTTGGTTGATAAATATTTCCTTGTTATTCAGGGCGATACGGAAGTCTACCGTGGAAAAATGGTGTTGATTCGCCTGGAAATTTTCGCGATAATGCCGACACTAGGTTTTGATCCCTTTCCTTGAAAACGCATGGATGCAATAGAAATCTAAATAAATATTTTTCATCGCGAGTATTATGGGACCATGAAACTATTATATGATTTTTGTATCTTCAGCGGTTTTCTTGTAATGTTTACCGGAAAACGTGTAACACGATTTGCGGGGAATTCCACTGAAATTCGCCCACTTCAGAGCACGTTTTAATACCTAACTGGCAAATCGTGTTACACTTTTCCCAATAAATATAACATGAAAAGAGCTGAAGAGACAGAAATGATATTTATATTTTCATGATCCTATAATACTCGAGATAAAAAATGTATTTAAATATTTTATTTTATGAATGCGTTTTCAAGGAAATTGATAAAAAAAAAAAACTAATGTCGGTATATCGCCGAAAATTCTCGGCAAATCGACCCTGTTTCACGTTAAATAAACCAAAAAATGGAAAGGTTTCTAATATGTTATTTGGCCTGTGTACTGTATTGCAGTCCATAGGGAAAATCAACACGCGCGTTTAGCTTTAATATTTTAGAAATATCGCAATTTATTCTACGGGTCTGTCTGAAAAAAAACCCCAGCTTGTGTACGGTCAAGGAGCACACGCGTACACGCACGTGGCCTTCCATTTCGACTGCGGTTTATCCCCAGCATAGAAAAGTCGACACAGGACTGCTCCCGCATGGCGGGAAAATAAAGACCGGTGTAGAACACGTGTCTGTCGAAACGTTCATGGCGATATACCAGATCAGAGAGGAAAACGCTATATTCACGATCCTTCAATTCACAAGTCGAATACATTAAAATTATCCAGAAAGTTTCTAGAGCTATACTTTGATGGGTGCCATGAAAAAGAATTGTCACGGGAGAATATTTGGTGACCCTGATATTCGAACATCGCTACTTGAGAGAAAGCGGAGGTGTGAATTTCCATTGAGTCTTCATTCAAGCATTTTTAGCTCATCTGGGCGAAGGCCCGATGGGCTTATGTCATGGCCTGACTGTCCGTCGTCCGTCGTCCGTCGTGCGTCGTCCATCGTGCGTCGTCCGTCGTGCGTCGTCCGTTGTGCGTAAACATCTTCTTCTCTGAAACCGCTTGGCCGATTAAGCTGAAACTTGGCATGCATGTTCCCCACAATGAGTACACCAGAATTTGTTCATGCCGTGTCGATACGATTTTAAATATGGCCGCCATGGCGGCCATCTTGAATTTGCCATTGAAACATTGTTATCGCGATTTCTCAGGAACTACTACATAGATCTTTCTCAAATTTGGTACACAGGTTCCCCTTGAGGTCTAGTTGTGCAAGATACCTGTTGTGGTCTGATTCACAAATCCAATATGGCCACCAGGCGGCCATCTTGGATTTCCCCATGAAACATTGTTATTGCAATTTCTCAGGAACTACTTTGTGGATCTTCCTCAAATTTGGTACACAGGTTCCCCTTGGGGTCTAGTTGTGCAAGATACCTTTTCTGCTCTGATTCGAACATTCAATATGGCCACCAGGCAGCCATCTTGGATTTCCCTATGAAACTTCGTTATCGTGATTTATGAGGAAGTACTGCATGGATCTTTCTCAAATTTGATACACAGGTTCCCCTTAGTGTCTAGTTGTGCAAGATACTTTTGTGGTCTGATTCAGAAATCCAATATGGCCACCAGGCGGCCATCTTGGATTTCTAGATGAAACATTGTTATCTCGATTTCTCAGGAAGTACTGCATGGGTCTTTCTCAAATTTGGTACAGAGTTTCCCCTTGGGGTCTAGTTGTGCAAGATACAATTTGTGGTCTGATTGAAAAATCCAATATGGCCACAAGGCGGCCATCTTGAATTTGCCAGTGAAATCTTGTCATCATTATTTTTCGTTAACTACTGCATGGATCTTTCTCAAATTTGGTACACAGGTTCCTCTTGGGGGTCTAGTTGTGCAAGATACCTTTTCTGCTCTGATTCGAACATCCAATATGGCCACCAGGCGGCCATCTTGGATTTCCCTATGAAACTTCGTTATCGTGATTTATCAGGAAGAACCGCATGGATCTTTCTCAAATTTGATACGCAGGTTCCCCTTGGGGTCTAGTTGCGCAAGATACAATTTGTGGTCTGATTGAAAAATCCAATATGACCACCAGGCGGCCATCTTGGATTTCCAGATGAAACATTATCGCGATTTCTCAGGAACTACTGCATGGATCGTTCTCAAATTTGGTACAGAGGTTCCCCTTGGGGTCTAGTTGCGCAAGATACAATTTGTAGTCTGATTGAAAAATCCAATATGGCCACCAGGCGGCCATCTTGGATTTCCAGATGAAACATTATCGCGATTTCTCAGGAACTACTGCATGGATCTTTCTCAAATTTGGTACAGAGGTTGCCGTTGGGGTCTAGCTGTGCAGGATACCATATATGGTCTGATTGAAAAATTCAATATGGCCACCAGGTGGCCATCTTGGATTTCCCCATGAAATTTTGTTATCGTGAATTCTTAGGATATTACTGCATGGATGTTGATACACAGGTTCCCCTTGTGATCCAGTTGTGCAAGATACCTTTTTTTGGTTCATTTCGAAAATCCAATATTGCCGCATCTTGAATTTCCCATGAAACTTTATCATAAAATCTCAGGAAATAACTGCATGGATCATTTTATAGTGTTCAGGGGGGACAACACAAGTTAGGAACTCATCTATTGCAGTTCTTTAGTAAAGATTTCTCACAGCTACTTTCTCCAGTTACAGACAGATGACCTACAGTGCCGTGGCACTATCTTTTACATCTTCGCAGACAGATGGGGGTATGTCTTGGTTAGCCATACCTCACCAGAGATTACTTTCATTGGAAAAATGTCCTGTTACATCTCATTGCCATCGTAACAACCCAGTCGCACATATTTCGTACTCGACATGTCTCCCCCTGGTGCATATATCCACAAAATATTGGAATCGTAGGTTAAAAACTGTCCAATGTACTGTCCAGACACGAAGTGGACAGACGGACGAACGACTGCAATCACATAATAAAAATTGGTTCTGGTTATTGCTTATACAGCTTACTGACAATCACACATTATATTATGGTATAATTGCCTTTATTCCATAACCTCCAATTACAATCATGAATTTACAGCTTGACCTCCTGTGAAATCGACTATGTTGCCATTTTGTTCAGGGGAGACAACGCAAGTTAGAAACTCGTCTATTGCAGTTCTTCAGTAAAAATTTCTCGCAGCCACTTTCTCCAGTTATAGCCAGATGAGCGCTACAGTGCCGTGGCACTATCTTTAATGTTTTAGATTGAAGGGAATTTCTCGGCAATGCGCTGAGACAGATGTATTTTTTGACAACCAATCTTTTATTTGAGACTTTATCGAAACAGATCCAAATATTTGATTATCGGTGTTTTATTTATTATGGTCAACTTAACGCACTTTTATTCTACATTGCAGGTTTGTTTGCTCCATGGACATATTGAAACTAGAGGAATGACCGCCTTTTCTCCGGATAATATTATTCGCATATCCACATATTTCTTCGTTATGTTTATGTTTTGTTGTAAGATTCTAACCAATAAACATATGATTGTGCAAGAAAGTCCCATATCCCTATCCAGCAGGACTATACGTGGAAGAAACTAATTTCCGGTGAGCATATAGGTATTGAATCCTGCTTGATTTAAACAATATTGCCAAGCTGTCAATTTATTGTCTAGCCATAATAATAGTAAAGTGATCAGCTTTTTTGTCTGTTCTATTGGTCTACACACAGCTTGACTTTCGAGCCACGAAGGACGCAAGAGTTACTTCCGGAGGCGGCATCCACGGGCATTTGCTTTATTACTACCATAATTCAAATAAATGGACGTTCACGGGAAGTATCGCTGAAGGGATTGTTCATTTCAAAGACATTATTAAATAAAAGGCAACAAGTGTCTTTGATTTTATACTTTTTGTTTATTCACAGTTGCACATTTCCGGGACAGTTTTAATTGATCACTCCGGGCTCTAAATAAGCCATGCAGTTTTGTTCCATGAAAAATATATTTAAGTGCATTTCTGGAAGGTTGGACACATATGATCTCATCTTTAGTACTATACACATCGTCTTTCACATCCAGCTTATTTGTTTCTCACCACAACCGATACTTCATTCACTATGGAACAACATACAGGAAATCAAGGTAAGTTCACATAAATTTTATTACTGATCGTATGCATTGCATTGTTGGAATAAAATATTGTTTAAACCAATAACAAAGAGAGATCAACAAATATGCGCTATGAAGAGTAATAAATGACATGTGAGAAATTGAGGAATTAACACGGTGGGATACAGCCCATAGCAAATTAAGAAGTAATAAACAATGGTTATTTTGATTACCCACTCGAATCCCAACGGCGAAACAAGACTAGTTAATTCTTGTTAATTACATACACGATCTCTCATAACTGGATCGACGATACCAAGTGACAAAATAATCTCTCTGTATGAAAATGTCATGCGGCGTTGCTCTAAAAGTTGTAAATGTACAACCACGGGTATCCGACTTCTATCGAAATTACAAACTTCAGATGAATAGAGTACTCATCACGTATAGATATTTGCAGATGTAACTTTAAAAGCTTACCAAACAAGGCGCGCTTCAAAAGCGCAAATTGAACAAAAACAAAATTATGAGTTACACCATTAGAAAACCGTTATCTATGGTGAATGTCTTGTAAATTTCTGCGTTTACGCATCGTCCTGAAAGAGAAAAAATATACGCATTAGATTCTAATGTTTCACTCGACATTTATCTGTAATCAAACGTAATAATAATTGTTAAAGTAAAACTATGATCATCTCATTCCAAAAATTACAAATATTGTCCATAAAACAAATAAACGACTACCAGGTGTTCATTTTTGTAGACAAATTTTTCAATCATACAGACCTAATTCCAAACACTTTCAGATCATATTTTTCAAAATTATCTGTTGTCCACAGGTACCCAACTAGACAGGCTAAATTAAATTTATATCGCGATTTTTACTACTCTGACTTATAGTACTAAAATAAAGGGTCCCAAAATATGGAACAATTTACCCTCTCAGTTAAAATCTCACGTTTCGCTCTCATTATTCAAATCGAGGATATAATCGTATTTATTCCTGGAACATAATTAGACATCTATTCTGTTTGCCGTCTGTGGAAGTTGGAAATTAAATTTGTGTTTTTGTCTCACTATGATAGAGTTTACCGCATATTATCATCTTTGTAAATATAATAATTATTTTGGGATAAAACAAACCCCTCGGGGTTTTCATCCCGCCACTATTATATTTTGTTTACTAAACATTATTGCTATGCATGGTGAAATAAAAATCAAATCAAATCAAATGGTAATCTAGAACTGACTTTTTTGAAGCCGCCTTCCAAAATGCGCAAAGCCCGTATTCTGCAAAATACATAAGATTCGAATCGCACGTTCATAAAACGATATCATGGTTCCATAATATTTTGTTTATTAACGAATTACACCGTAACCGATTCTAAGATATAGTCAAGCAGCACACGTATAGCAAAAATCTGGAGAAAAAAAACAACATTAATTTGTGTTCCGTTCTCATAATCCGTTTTTCATGGCCTCAAGCGACACAGCCGTTGTTGTTGTTTTTGCGTCTGTAAAGCGGGACTACTTTCGAGCCGATCGTTTCCCAGGAGACTTTTAATCGTTTGCTAGAAAACGTCTGCACCTTTGTTCGAGGTGTGAAAAGACGACCGGCACCCTTACCGTAGGTTGCCGGAGATTTCCGGCGATCGTCTTTATCTGACCGGCGTTTTTTAAAAAACGATCCACTCATACACCCATCGTTTGCATCGACGTTTTTTTTCATCGTTTAAAACGTCTAGCAAACGAACGTTGGATGGATACGGTCCCTAAGTATAGATAGGTCAGATGAGATTGTCTGCTTGAGTGTAGTTTGTTTGCTTGAGTGTAATTTGTCTGCCGGAGTGTAGTTTAGTCTTATCAGAAGTCTATTTGCTAATTTCCACAGTAGCATCTCAGATTCTGTTGATTATATCACCTTTGACATCTGCGAGTATTTGCTCTTTTTCATTCAAAGTTGAACTAGGTGGCATATGTCTGCCGCTCGATTGGAATTGAAGCTAAAGATCTAAGGGCTGTTCCAGCAGAATGCATGGGATGGGGGTGAGGGGTTGACTTCAGTTCTATGGTATGTGTGTGGTGGGTGGTAGACAGTCATTTAACATTAGAGAGATAGGATAAATGGTATATGAGTGGCTGGGGTCAGAAAAAGCCGTCTTCCCGTCGCCCCATGTACCATTTTCTGAAACAGCCGAAAGATGCAGTTGGGTCAAACGTTGAATCTAGCATATGCATTACGTAGAGGTGTGGCACGAGATTGACTTGGTTGCTGTCTGTTTGGGAAGCACCGTGCGAGACCCAATAGACCTGTGTCATATTTCTAGTCTTCTAGAATTCTGGTCTTACTGAACAAGCTAACAATCTTTGTGTTACAATTTTCTTTACAGGAACGGCTTGTTCAGCTGAAAGGAGGGGCTGCTACTAAGATGAAGGTAACAGATTTAATAGAACAAATGCAGATTATAGAGGAGACGGAGCAGATGGAGGAATCCATCTCACCCATCAAAATAAATGACAAGGTAGGAAATTTTGTTTCTGAACCAATCTGTTCATGAAAACAATACTCCATGATCTTTCTGTTCTAATAATCTTGTGTGCGAAAACTGATGTCGGAATAAAATCAAAATTGACATAGTTGACTATTGGGGCCATGCGAGTGACCTGTACCAAATATTTGTTCTTTCTGTTTCCTCTGTTTTGATGGTGAAAGCGACAATCGTGGCCATTAAAAACTTCAACAAATTAATTTACATTATGTTTCCAGGAGCAGTAGACATGATAATGCAGTCTTTGTGAAGTGAAAAGTGAAATGATGGCAAAGTCATGTTGGTGACTGAAGTACAGCCCAAAGAGATAGTTGCCAGAGTTTGACTTCATAATACCAAGACAAATTTATCTATACCTTCCTACAACAAGTGGAGTGAAAGCAATGTTGTGAAGAAAACATACTTTTTCTGTCTTCATGGCACCATTGACAAGAATCTTTTAAAATTAGAATTTATGATTACGGCTTGATACTTCTGACCTTGACTACCTACTAATTCGTATTGAAAAAAATTGTAAATAAACAGTCAGTTTTGGAATTGGTTAGAAGAAAATTAACGTACATTGCCTGTTATCTTTCCAGGATATAATACGTTATAGCAGTGCATTCTCTGATGAAGAGGAGGAACAGGAGACAAAAGAGCTCTTGCCAGAGGAAGTAGCTGTTCACGATAACACTGAAAGTGCTAGCCACGAGGCCGGAGTAACAGATGAAAACGATAATCGTTCCCATGCAGATGTAGATGTTATGTTTGAGCTTAGTCCAGAAGTGGCAAGGTCAGTAGTCAGTCCTCCAGACAGAGCCCCTGAATTTGAGGAGATGATAGGAGCAGGCAATGTGATGCCAGTAGAAGAAGCTGTTGAAGTTCTGGAGATGCCAGCAGAATCAGAGGGAATTAGTTCCAAACAGCAAAGCTCTGCTGGTCAAACGTTCTACTATTTTTATCAAGGTATTGGTCATTTTTTTCACTTTTGTTCAACTGTGATGCTTTTACACCTGACATATGCAAATTTTGGATCAGTGGCTGTTAACCTGTAGCAATTTCATATGTTCCACTCCAACGGGAGAAGAGAAAATTTCAACTTTTAATTATCATGCTCCTTGTATCATTTTGAAAAAACCAAGACACTTTCATATTAGATCTAGCAGCAATTACTTTTTATACGCCCGCCAAAAGGCGGACGTATTATGTGATGGCGGTTTCCGTCCATCTGTCCGTCCGCCGTGTCCGGTCTATATCTGGGACAGTTTTCTGTCTACAGTTCTAATTTTTGGTGAGTGGATACCCTATGGGGAGACGATGTGTCGCGTACCAAAATGAAGGTCGAGGTCAGAGGTCAAAGGTCACTGGCCTAAAAAAACAGGAAATCACTGAAGTGTTCGTGTCCGGTCTACATCTGTGAACGTTTTCTATCCACAGTTGCCAATTTTTGTGAGTGGATACGCTAGGTGAAGACGATGTGTCGCGTACCAAAATTAAGGTCGAGGTCAGAGGTCAAAGGTCACTGTTGCCTAAAATCAGGAAATCATTGATCGTTGACAGTTTTCTATCTACAGTTCTAATTTTTGGTGAGTGGATGCCCTAGGGGGGGACGATGTGTTGCATACCAAATGTAGGTCGAGGTCAGAGGTCAAAGGTCAGTGTGACTGAAAAATCAGGAAATCATTAAAAATTTCTAATTTTTTTGTGAGTGGGTTCAATAGGAGGAAATGAAGTGTCGCATACCAAAAAATAGGTCAAGGTCAAAGGTCAGTGTGACCCCAAAATCAGGAAATTATTAAAAATAACATTTTTTTGTGCCAGTAGATACATTAGGGGGACACAATGTGTCACCTACCAAAATGTAGGTCAAGGTCAAAGGTCAAGGTCACTGTGACCCCAAAATCGTGGAATTGTTAAAAGTCATGATTTTTTGAGTCCATTGAGAAATTACGGGGATTCGTTTCGTCATGTACCGAAATTTATATCCAGGTCCATAGTCAAGGTCGCTGTGACCCCAGAATCAAGGTCAAAGGTCAGTGTGACCTAAAAATCAGGAAATCAATAAAAATTAATAATTTTTTATGAGTGGATTCAATAGGGGGAAATGAAGTGTCGCATACCAAAAAAAATAGATCAAGGTCAAAGGTCACTGACCCCAAAATCAGGAAATTATTACAAATAACATTTGTTGTGTCAGTAGATACATTAGGGGGACACGATGTGTCACATACCAAAATGTGGGTCAAGGTCAAAGGTCAAGGTCACTGTGCCCCCAAAATTGTGAAATTGTTAAAAATCATGATTTTTGTGTCCATTGAGAAATTATG